>JADDOH010007986.1:0-172846 GCA_016648135.1 Agrypnia vestita | reverse complement strand
GAAGAGGCAATGTGGCGGGGACAAGATTAGTGGTCGCATGTCCCCCGTTTCTCCTAGAAATATAGAATTATACCATTTAAGACTTATTCTTTTACAAGTGACTGGCGCTACGTCCTTTGAATCTTTGCGGACTGTTAATGGTTGTCTACTTCCTACATTTCGTGATGCAGTACGAGAATTAGGACTCATCGATGATATTGGATAATGGCAGCGTTGCATGGCTGAAGCTTCAACGTATATGATGCCAAAAGCTCTTCGCGACCTATTTGTCTTATTAATGATTCATTGCCTCCCACCAGATCCGTTGCAGCTGTGAAACGATTTCAAAGATTTGATGTCAGAAGACTTCAGTCGTCAAGGTGCTACTGCAGAAATTGCACAAAATTGTTCCCTTTTGTATATTCAAAAGGCATTAATAAATGAAAATTCTTCTTGCAAATCACAGGGTTTGCCGGGACCAGATTACAGCAATACTTATAATGAAGTGGTTGATATTAATTTAGCATTAGAAAGTTCTTTAGGGTTAGAGATGGCTGGAAAACTCAATCGAGAACAACATTGTGCTTTCGACAGTATATTAAGTAAAAAATTTCAGATGTACCTGAAACAAAAAAATGTTTCTTTATTGACGGTCCTGGTGGCACAGGTTAAACGTTCCTTTATAAGACTATTATACATACTTGAAGAGGAAGATCTAAGAAAGTTTTATCTGTTGCTTGGACAGGAATATCAGCAATTTTATTACCAGGTGGACGTACATGTCACATGGCTTTTAATTTACTTCTTGATTTATAGAATAACACAACACGCAGAGTGACATCCAAGAACCGTGCAATTATAAGTGCAGCTGATGTTATCATCTGGGATGAAGCACCGATGGCGCCAGTTATAGCTTTAGATATAATTGAACGTACTCTGCGCGATGTAATGGGTAATAATGATATTTTTGGCAATAAAGTAATCATTTTGGGCGGCAACTAGACAAATTCTACCAGTTTCTCGAAGGGCTTCTCGCGGTCAGTTAGTAGCGACATCTATTAAAAACAGCCAACATTGGAAAAATTTTACTATTTTCAATTTGAAAACTAATGTCCCCGCTTTAGAAGGTGAAAATTCATTTACACAGTGGCTTTTAGATTTAGGCGATGGAAAGCTGCCTCCTGTGGAAGGAAAGTATGCGTCATCAGTGCTTATTCCAAATGAAAGTGTAAGTCAAAATGTTGTTCAAAGCATATATAATGAAGTACATTCTATAGCGGATGTTCCCCTAATGAGTAAACGAGCGATACTGTGTCCAAAGAATGAACATGCTCGATTGGTTAACGAAGATGTACTCGGGCGTTTAGAAGGTCAATCTTTACATTTTATTATGTGGATAGTATTAAAGATGATGGTCGTGAAATGGACTACAAAATGATATATTTTTAAAATACATTCATTTATCAATAATCATTAAACTAAAATGCTATGTAATTTATTAATAAATAAGACGCTGTAATTTTATCGATAAAAATAAATACAAAGAAGAATTCGATAGCTGTTTCATTTTTTGTATGTCACTGACAGCTACCATAGACAGTAAAACCTGATTTTTTCACTGAAATTTTGTCTGTCACTGACAGCTACCATAGACACTAAAATCTGATTTTTTTCTCCTCAATGTTGATGAATTCATTATTTTTAAACCAGCCAAACTTAAAAACTCAGAGTTGACAGCATCACAATATTATACAGTAACTGTCAAGAAACAAAAAAAGAAATATTGCTTACTTCAGAATACGGCCAATTATCAAATTCTATTAACTTTGTAACAGTAAGGAAATCAATTGTGTTTGTTGCAGAGCAAACACAATTGGCCGCTGGACGACCGTCATTGGCCGCGAAGCGGCCACAATAGCAAAAATGGAAATTTGCCAGATACAATTGGCCGCGAAGCGGCTGACTTAGGCATAGGTAAACAATTGTGTTTGCTGCACAGCAAACACAATTGGCCGCGGAGCGGTCGTCATTGGCCGCGAAGCGGCCACAACAGCCGCCCGCAGGGCCTAGCAGTAAGCAATCGGCCGTAAGCCGATTGCTTTCCTGCTAGTGAGTATGTTATTTTCGTCACCGTGACTTCAAATTACCTGATATTTCTGTCTACACGCAGAGCGTTTGTGAAATAAGTGTGCCGTGGTTTGTTGTCTTTTTCAAAACAATATTTGCTACATATGAAAGCCGGCTTGTATGGAAATAACGTGTCTATATTATAATACGTCAATGGTGTTAGTAAAATTTTTAGAAATATATTAATATTTTACAGGAAAAATAAAAAAAATTCAGTTTTCATTATTATTATTTATTTAAAAATCAACGTTACTCTTTATTGGGATAGTAATATATGAGTAACCAAAGAATATTCATATTTTTAACTTAATTAATGATAAAAAAATATTTACTATAAGCGGACCTCGTAGCCCAGTGGGCAAAACACTGCCTTCTTACATCGAGGGTTCTAGGTGTGATTCCCGATGAGGTCACAATTAAATTATGTGATTTGCTCAAGCTTGGGTGTTTTTGTGATGTAACAACTTCACTTATTGGGCTTCTTGGTCTGTTGAAACGTTAAAAAAATTGACAAAAAAAATCGGTTCAGTTAAGAAATATTTTCACTTTGTGTTCTCCCCATTATTCACACTTTCGTCATACGATGCTTCTTATAATTACAAACAGCAAATTTTCTTCTCTTTTTGATATTTTCATGACCCTGCGTATAGATTATTATAGTTTTGTTTTTTAATTATAATTTCTGCATTGACTATTTCATTTATTTTCTTATTGGTAATAAAAATATTTCAAAACATGTTAATGGACACATGTCTGTTACACCTCTAGCGTGACGCGTAGGACCTTTTGTTTCATGAACAATATTTATAGCGGCTATTCTAATTGTTATTGTCTTTTTAGTAGACCAAACATTATTATTTTTACCACGGTCTATTGTTCGATCGTATGTTATTCGAGATTGCTGATGGCTGAGGACTATTTTGAGGGACAGTAAAATTGCCAGAAATGCTAACAGATCCGTAGTTGGTCGAAGAAGACGTTATCCGTTTAGTAGTCCAATTCCATATCCAAGTAGTCCTCAATCTCACCGCTTCAGATTCCTCTTCACTCTCATTTTGGTATTTTTTCTCATTCATTAATCTCTCAATCATCTTCTCTGTGCGATGTCTTCATTTATCACTTACCAAAAAAGATTCAAAGCTGCAGTTAGTTATTCGATTAATAAGTTAAAAAGTACTTCGTATATGGAAAATGGCGACACTTATCAGCGTGACATAGCAGTTTCTTCAACGTCCAGTCGGTGACTTGAGTTGAAACGAAGAAACAACACGATACACTCAAAAGTTCGAAAGAGAAAGCATCAAGTGTTTGCCGTGTTAGTCGAAACGACTAAGAGTGGCCCCCTAAGCTTAAGATCACAGCTGATGTTGAAAACTTTTATCAGATACCTACTCTTCTTTAGCGGCCTTAAGTACTACGGATATGGCAGCACAATCGATCGCCATCTATTACTCCAGGTAGATCAATCTTGACAACACTGCTCACCTCGTCTTGGTCTTCCCCCCAGGTCTCGAACCTGTTGGCTCGTGTATGAGGAATTTGTGTGTGTTACGGGACTCACCTGCTCTGGCTCCATGAACCACCTACTACAGCCTTCTTGTTTTCACTTTCTTCGAGAGGTCTGTTCATGACATTCATCATTCATTATTCTGACATCTGACATTATGACATCTTCATTTCCGGAGTTATAGAATATTTAATCTAATTTATATTTAAAAAAAGATATATATTTATAATTTCTCTAGCAATAAATAGTACTGAGTTATTCAAAAGGATGAACACATAAATACAGCATAAAGTTCCTCAAATTGGTGATACCAACGACAAATGTTGATGATAAAATGGAGATGAAAGGCACGCTGCGCTATACATGACTATGACTCAATTTTACAAAACTCACGAACACAGAAAACCTTGTGATGCATAGAATACTCACAATTAATGCATAACTTTGGCAGCGCGAGCACTCTAGCGGTCATGTGTGGAACTAAAAGCGATCTAGCGATGTGACTCTTTTTTCGACCCAACCTTTCGAATCTCCTCTTTCAATTGCTATGTAGATCATTCACATACGATGAAAATTCGGTAAATATAGCGGTATAAAATTCAGTCGATAGTTTTGAATACAAACCGGAAGAATATATCGCAAAGCTGTCTGAAATAGTCACTTGGCTACTTAGAAATGAAAGATTTGGCTGATTATAATTTGGAATTTTTGGAATCACTCGAGAGAATTATTAATTTTGCATAAATATTTAGTAAATCGTCTTTTTCTCCTGAAAAGTTAAACATTACTGGGGATCATAACCCCCGACCTGATATCCTTGATTTTCCTCGAACTTTCCCTGCTGACCGTAGTTCGGATAGCTCTTCCAATGCGACGCCTGTAGCGTTGTTGATCTGGTCAGTTCATCTTCTAGTCGCTACTAGTGTCTTCAGGTTATCATCTTTTCAGCGGGCGATGTATTTAATAAATCATTTAGAAGATAACCTATTGGGAGCCTAACAGGTTAACATTCAATATAATGATTAATGCACAAGTGTGAGCTAATAGATATACTCGTGTGACAACTTAAGTGAATTATGTACTATACAGGATGTAACAGAGTTAGTCCACAATACTTAACAGGTACATTTCTACCTGAATTACGAGTCGGGCAACAATATTCTTCATAATGTCAATAGTAATAGAGATGAGCTCTCAAGTACCTACTCTCAAACTTAATCTAACCTATAAATGAATATTCGCGAGAGTTGACTAATATTCCGTCGCAGTTTAAGGATTTTCTTACTCATTTGCATATAATGTAAATGCATGAATATGTACATGTGTAGATTCGTATTTTAATTATAATATAATGTATAAAATACTATAATATAATATACATAAATAAATATTTTAGTAATATATTTAACACAGATAATAAAAATATTAAAAAACACTTTACTCTCATGTTAAATTCATGGTCAATAGCCTTACTAGCAGAAAATATAAAATTGATTTATGAAAATATACATACACCTACCGATACTGAGCAGAGGAAGTGTAAATTCATTGTTTGATACATTTTCACTGCCCTAAATTGGTAAAATATATTTATAGCAGTGAAAGTAAATTTTCAATAGAAATATGCTATTGCTGTAACACTTGCGTATACAAAAAAATAATTTAGTACACATAATGTGATGTGTACTAAATTATTTTGATGATTATTTGAGGGTGATCAATGATAGAAAATTATTATACGATGAACATATCGATTCTATTATAAGTAAGGCTTATAGGGCTTTAGGTTTCATCATGAGAATGTCTAAAGATTTTAAGTGTGTAAAGACATTGAAAGTACTTTACTGCACTTTTGTCAGAAGCAAACTCGAGTATGCAACGCAAGTATGGAACCCCCAGTATATGATCTATGTAAATCGCTTGGAACAAATTCAAAAAAAAATTATTCGCTTTCTCAACTTTAAATTCAATTGCGTTTCTGACGATTATGACAGTTCATGCAAAAAATATCACATCCTACCTTTATACAGACGTCGGGAAATAGGTGATTTGATGTACCTACTAAAAATTGTATCAGGCAACGTCGACTGTCCTGAACTATTAAATAGACTAAAATTCCATGTTCCCTGTAGATCTCGTAGACACAACCCAGTCTTTCACATTGATTTTACCTCATCCAACTATCGTCGGAATTCATATTTCTTGAGAGTATGCGATGCATTCAATAAACTGATAAGATTATTGGATATTGACCTGTTCGAGTGCAGCCACACAAGATTAAGAAAAATTTTGAGTGCTGAATTTTTTTCCACGTAATTATTAAGTTTCTTTTTCTTTTGTTTAAATTTTTTATTCTTTCTTTCTATATAATTAATATGCCTTAGTATATCATAAATATTTATCATTACTGACATATTTCTAAATGTGGAGACCTGTAATTGGCCATCTATATTGTATCAATGTTTTCTATGCTTTTTTTTTGTGCTGTTGGTCTTCCATAAACATTAAATAAATAAATAAATAAATAATAAGTATCTTGTAGGTGTAGTGGTTATGGCGCTCGCCTAGTGATCTGATGGTCGGTGGTTCGAGCTCCGTTCCACGACACCAGCAAATTGGTCCTATTTTCATAGCAAATGCTTAGTTTGAGAATAGTAAGAAAATTGATGCGACACGTATTCCGTGTTCGCATCTTTATTAAAAAAAAATTAAGAAAAATTATTTACGTGCATAGTTATGTGCATGTTTTAACATCCAAATAATGATAATTTCGTTGTCTGTCGGTCTGTTCGTAACTTTGTGTAACGTCCGTAACTTTTTTCATAAAAACTTTAATATACATTTTTTTAAATAAATAAATAAATACTTATTCTTTAGGAACCACTTATATTGCAGTTAATTTTGTTCCACCTTCCAAAAATATTGTACACCAGGTGCTCGAGGAGAGACGCTGGTTCTCACGGATCTAAACAATCTATTCATGTACATCTCGGTTAATACGGTTGGTACCTGATGGCTCTATTATCGTGTACAGAATTATTCTTGTGTTCAATATCGACATTATTAGAATTCTGTGCATTTTTGTAATAGGCATGCATCTACACTCTATACTCGCTCTGCACGATGAACAATCCATTTGCACAGTTCTATGCATCCGATTGCGTATGCATCTATTATTTATTTTTTCCTTATTATTTTTTTCGCGATAGAATGGTTTCATTTTATAGGTTGCATCGTCGATTTATAGTTTTTGCCATTAAAGCAGAAGCGAATTTTCAACTCAACATAATCTCCGATATGCTTGAAATGTGGAACTCGCTTCTATGAGATTCTTTGGATATTTAAAAAAATAATTTTTAAAATATATTAATTAATTAAGGATAAATTATAAAAGTCTCAAAGAGACGAAGCTATTATAAAAAGGGGATGTAAATCTCATATACGATGGCTCAGGGCTTACAACCGCTCGTATTTCGCTATACCGTGTGAACACCACGTCTCAGAGATTCGCCGTCTCGCGCTTTACTTTACGTTTGTTGTAGGTGAAATGTCAATACATCTATCCTTGTTATTACGGATGGTCTTTACACCTGTTTTAAATGCAGGTATAAGTGTTAACATAGCGGCTGCCGAGAGTGAACCTCGACTTTTAGATCACTACGCAAGATGTCAAGTCGTCTTGCGTAGTGATGTTTTATCAGTAACTATAAACTTTGCTATCTCTGTAGATCGCAAAAAAAATTCAAGGAAGTAATAAAACTGTACAAAGTAGACATATAATACTATAATAGTAATCGATCATCAATCACATTAAAACAAGTAATACAAATATGTTTGATTTTAAAATAAACGGCGATTCTACAGAAATATTTTTTTTATTTATGGTTCAAAGACCGTACCGATGAATCGATATGCAATAAAAATAATATCATATTTTTATAATATAAAGGTCAACATGGTTTGTACATAGCAAACGGTTGCACACAAATAAGTATAGGTTTATCACATGCATTAGATATGTAAATAGTAGATACAAAATCACAAGTGATATTTATGTAATACAAATTCTCATATTTTACAATCAATATATCAAATAAATATGAATAGGTTACATGTTTGATATGCTAATATGCGACAAAATGAGAAACCATTTGATTAAAAAACAAATATTTATGGTAATCGTTAGTATTATATTAATTTATTAAATTAATTAGAATGTTCTCGATAATACGGTTATCAGGTTTTCACGGTCATTTAGAACTTTATAGTTAGAGTTTTCTGAGATATTCTGCCGTGTATATACGACCTTTCTGGCCGATGCCGACGTTTCGGATCCCATTGCAGGATGGACCCTGCTGGATGGATGAACCACTAAAAACGAAATAAACATTTTTGTATTATTCCAAAATATAAGAGGCCCTTCTTAAGAAGATGCAATCAACTTCATTTGTCAAAAGATCACTCAAAACTGGAAATGGAAAGGTCGTTACCGTCAGGACAAAGTATTATCTCTTTGAGGATGTACAGTGGAAAATAATCTTTATCATGTTTTTTTAAAACAGTTTGAATATCGATATTTCCCTTAAAAGCTATTCGGAAAATATAAAATATAAAATATAAAAATAAAATATAAAAAAGCCAAGATCAGCCCAATTATTCAATTAATTGTATCCACTAGTGAGTCTGGTGCAAAATTAGCTTTATCCATTACTGTGTATTTTATTTTTTGAATTGTTTGCAATAAAATTGACTTAATTACTATTTACTAAATTCCTGTAAAGTACCTGTCCTTTTATTATTTTTGAAATAATGTTTTTTTTAGTTTTATTCCGTGATTTCTTGTATTTTTCTTCCCTTTCTTTTAACTCTTAGCGTCTGCTTGTCTGACGAATAAACTTTGGATCGATTTTTAATCCTTTTCCCGTGATCCAATCGAGCTGAAACTTTGCAGGCAGACTCGTGGCGACGATAAAAATGATCTAACAAATTTTCGTTTAAAAAATTTAATTATAGTATAATTTTGGATTTCTCGAAATTTTAACGGTTTTTTCAAATTGGAAACTATACAAATGAGAAAGGAGCCCGACGCGTGGAGAAGGCGCGAAACCTGTTTAACTAGTCTGACTCGAGCCATGGGTCTGATCAGACGGTTTCGCCGACGCCGTGCCCCCCTATACCAATTATTAAGTTTTTAATATTCTATAAGTTTTAAGGATAATAATAAACATGGAATAGATTTTACACATAGACTTACATACAATAAGACATAAACTTGAAGTACAAGAATTGATTTTATTGTAATGTTCTTTAGAAAAAAGATTAAAACGATGTTGAAGAAATGGTGAAAAACTAACATTATCCTAACGAATGCGGCCCTCGTAGCCCAGTAGGAATGACACTGATTTCTCACACCGAGGGTTCTGTGTTCGATTTCCGGTGAAGTCACAATACATCTATATGTGATTTACTCAGGTATTTTTGCGATGTACCGACTTCAGTAGGTAGTTGGGCCTCTTAACCTGTTGAAACGTTTATTAAAAAAAATATATTAAAATATACTGTATCCACAGACTATCTCAAAAATAGTTAGATTTTTGATTTATGTAACTAATTTATCTTGTTTGCCTGAAAATATATCACACTGGTGACATAACTTAATTTAAAAAAAAGTTTTTTGGAATTCTTAAAATCTGCGTTAATGTGATAAAGCTGGTTTTGCAATGTTACTGACACAGGAACATACGGTCGCGCGGAAGAAGATGTAGGATTTCCATTTTATTATGGAAATGTATAATAAGATCGTTAAAAACATATAACTATATTATTTTTGTGTAATCCAATCACCAAGTCTCTCGGGCTGAATATTTTAAATCGCACCCATAAAAAAAAATGTTGAAAGAAATATCTGAATAATGTCCCAAAATTAACGCAAGATTTGTATTTGCTGCCATTAGAGCGGTAAAGTGTTGGCAACCCAAAAAAAACTGTTTGACAGTTGACAGTTTAGGGTAAGTAAACATACCTAGAGCACTATACGAGAGAACAACGTGTTTTCATTGTTGAAATTTTTTTTTTAAAAATAATGAAAGTCAGACGGCCACAATGGTCGGAATATTGATTTACCTTCGTCAACTGTTAAGAGAGCAACTGAAAAATTCAGGAAGACTGGATAACTTAGTGATGCTAAACCTACTGGTTGCTGGCTGACGAAGAACAAGCCGTTCAAATGTTAGTATCAAGGCAGTGCCTGAGATTGTTGGTGGAAGTCTAGGAACATCAATTTGGCATCGTGAACAAGAATTGCAAACTTCAAGAAGCTCTCTACAGCGTATACTCACTAAAAATCTGCGTTTCTATGCTTACAAAGTTCATATGATACAAGAACTGAAGCCTAATGACCATGTACAGTGAAGAGAGTTTGTTGAATGGATTATTGAACATCAACAAATGGATCCTGATTTTTCGAGTAAAATCATCCCAAGCGATGAAACTCATTTTCACCTTGATGGCTTTGTTAATTGTCAAAATTGCAGCATTTGGGGTTCAGAGAACCCACATGTGATTGTCAAAAAATAAATGCATGAACAACGTGTCACTGTTTAGTGGGAATTTTGGGCTGGAGGCATCATTGAATATTACTTCTTTGAAAATGGGGCTGGTCAAGCAGTGACTGTTACTGGTGCTCGATATCGCGACATGATAACCGAGTTCTTTCTACCTAAACTGGATGATATTGATATTTCAACAAGACGGTGCCACATGCCATACATCCCATAAAACCATTCAATTACTGCCGGAGACATTTCCTGGTCGTGAACTCTCTCGTTTCGGTGATCAAAATTGGCCCCCTAGATCATGTAAATGAACATTACTTGATTCCTTTTTATGGGGTCATTTGAAATCAAAGGTTTATGCCAACAAGCCCACAACCACCCGTGCATTGAAGGAGGAGGAGAATTCAGCCACATTTATGTAAAATGGTCATGGAAAGTTTCGACAAAAGAGTGCGTATGTGCCAGTAAAGCCATGGAGGCCTTTTATCGCTATGTACTATTCTATACATAACCCTTACCTATGTATTTTATGATTCAATAAAAATAACTACAATTTAAAAAAAAATAACTGTGTAATAAATTATTTCAAATGTTGCGTAATTTTTGGTACATCCTATATAAGAAACACACATGGAAATAAAAACAATGGTTTTTATTTACTTATGTGTGATTATGGAGATCTACAAACTTACCTCTGAAACAATAAAAATACAATAAAATTTAAAACGTATAATATTTTTCTACATCATTGTTAAAATTCATTGCGTGAGTGTATTGTCTCACACTATCGTATTATGTGCATGCATATATTTAGTAAATACTCTCCTAGAGTGTGCCATTAGCGGTTGAAAAAAAAAATCTCGAGTAGTTTATCGTATCTATCTACGTAGAATTCGCTCTTTTTTACTTTTGTTCCTGGTATCGCGGTAGGAGTAATGGTCACCGAAGTACTCGACCAGGAGTACTATGAGATCGAACACTGGATGGAATGTAGCTAAAATTGACACAGGCCACACATTGACATTGTGTATTGGCGAAGTATCGATGTTATAACCGACGCATCTCCGCTATTGGACGCTTCTGTTAAAGTTCAAGGTTCCACCGGTTCACCTTTCCAAATGTTGAAACACGTATTTTAAGTTAGTTTTATCATGTCACGATTAATTTACGATTTAACTTTTATTCAAATTTATTCTAAATAACCTAAAATTGATATAAGACTAATTAATTTCCCACAAAACAAACTTTTCAACAATGAAAAGTATATTATTGATGGAATTGGCGTTTACATTGTAGAGATTATTCATGATGGTCATTAGATAATATTTAACCTTGTTACCTCTGCGCGAGTTTAATATTTTATATTTTTTGCACCATTTACTTGCAGAGTAACAGAATCTCTCATCGACAGGTGAAGTATCAAACCCTACATAAAAATGAAATATAGAATTTCAACATGGTTTCTGTTCAAATATAAATAATAAGTTCAAATATAAATAATGGTTAGGTACTGAAAAAATGAGGCGAAGTTACTAGTGTAAGGGTAGTTGTAACGAGAATATTGAGAGAAGAGGATAAGAGTTAGTGAGGGTACCTTAAGCTAAAAATTATATATTTAAAAAGTTATCTTCACCTGTTGATGAGAGATTTTGTTTCTCTCGAAACTTAAGTAGTGAAAAAAATAATTTAACTCTCTTAGAAGTAACAAGGTTGAATTATCTGAATTATCTGATGATCAAAGAATGTATTAAATCCCGCGAATGTCTGTATGCTTAAATTTAAAAATAATTCAGTCTACAACTGATCGTTAGGTTTTGTTTTTAGTGTTGTATATTGTTGTAATTTCGTTAACATGATACTTGTGGGGGATAACGCAGTATTTTAATGTTCCAGCTTGAGATGTTGATATCAATTTTTATATAAAATTACTAAGGTGGAGAAAATATTTTTCAAATAACAATTCATTAGCCGCGTAGAAATTTTAGTTATGCAACGAAATGCGTGCGAATCGTGGCACGAAATTTTTCACACTCACCAATAAAATGCTAAGATGATAAGCAAATCTTAAGGTGATGACATCAAGTTGTTGAAAATGGTGTTATGAAAATTGCACAAGGTCCGGGCGCTGATATTTTGTTTGTTTCCTTTTTGATGACGAATTTTCACATAATTCATTTGTGGTTAAATTCATAATATGTTATTATGAAGATAGAGTTGTGTGTTTAATGTTTCATTTTCTCTTTTTTTATGCAAACAAAATGCAATTTGGTAGGTATATACAACTTTTAATGTGTATTTTAGATTTTTTGTCAATTAATACAGAACGTTCATTGATAAACATTGTAATTTGTGTCACAGACCTTTAGTTAGAACATTGGACAGAATTTACGTTTCAACTCAATCAAGACCTGCTATAAGCTCAATTTTTATAAATAGGCACTTATGTACTCAAATTATTTTCTTGATAGGAAAGAACTTCATTTAAACTTCCCTATAAAATAACGTATAGACGTTATTTATACGACTAAGTATCACTTTGTAGATCTTTACTAATGTGATGATATAACGTAATATACATAAATATGATCCTTTATATAAATACGAGTGTATTTTCAATATTTACATAAAATACGTAAATGTATTATATTTCATATTGTCCCCTACACCATTACATGGAACGAGAAGAAGACCTCCGGGTGAACTTGGACATTCACATAGTTCCACATCGACGCCATCATCGTAAAAGCATAGTAATCAATGAGCTGTTCACCACTTATAGACATTCCACACTTACGTAACATATCATTATTAGATTTGTACTCGAGAAGACAGTATTTTATTAGCTAAAAATGAGTAACATCTTAGCCATGAACCTAACCTTTTCTAACTCTAATTTCTTACTAAATAAAAATCAAATATATTTATTTTCGATTCGGGGTCCCATTTTCCAAACGGGTCCAGAAAAACAAATAAAATCAGCCGAAACCGATTAGAAAAAATGAGAAAATATATAATTAATAATGTCATCATAAAATTATTTTGCTATTTTTGAAGAAGTGAAAAAAAAGTTAAAAATATTAATTAGATGATCCATCAGTCAAATGATCTCTCAGAATGTTCAGTAAGACAAACCCCTGCATCGGTACTTTTAAATCTACATGGCATTTATGGAAATGGCTGATTAATGACATGTAAAGGCGATTAATTTATCATGAGTTTGATTCGTTTTACAAAGGACAAACGAGGAGGATGTTGTTTGCTATAATGATCATCAGTGCAGCAGAAAAAGTGTATTTTTAATTATAATAATCCATCTCACAGAGACCGGCCCAGAGGTTTAGCGTAAAAGAGTCACGAACTCAATTCTTATCGGGAATAATATGTCAGTGTGGTACCACACGCTGAAGGTAGGAAAATAAGTTATTTGTAAATATTTATTCATACATACAGTATTATACAGTTCTATTTACAATGCTCACCCACTTTGAAGAAAATATTTTACATTTTAGATAGGTAAATACTCGTTTAATAAATTAATAATGACACGTAGACTCAAAAACGCATTTAATAAGAAGTTAATAAGATTGTATTGTAAATATAAATAGTTTTAGAACATTCCAGGTCACCCGGTGAATATCATGAATTATGCATCTTTAAACGCATGTATGTGGGATACAGACATAATCCGATTATTGATTTATTTTCAATTTAGCTGTAGATATATGATGGACTGTATGGAGACACTAGACTTGATCACAAACCAATCCTGGGAAAGAGGAATTGTGCTACTCAAAATGTAGTCAGTTTTAAGAGCATTTGACCCATTTTGATTCTCTGATCGAAGAGTAATTTCACATACCTACTACGAATACTTATTAAAGACTCCAGGGAGTTAGATGACATATTTTTAGTCCAAATTTGGATATTTATACAATGCGTTTCGTGAAGGCCCCCTATTAATTACATTACATCATTGGCTGCTATTTCGAAGTTTATTGTAAATAACGATCATTTCTGAGTCAATATTACGCCTAAGTCAGCAAACTTGCACCCACCTACACGCAAATACTACCACGTTATAAAGATAACATTTTAATTGGGTTTCGTCATTTATATTAAATGATACATTCTAAAACAAAGATATCAAACTACATAAATGATCACTTGATTAACAATGCAGACTTTTTTTTCTTTAAATTATTTTATCAATTATCTTTCTGGGTCAATTTGTTTGTGTTTCAGAATATTGTTTTTATACATTGTTTAGTTTTTTAAACATAACATACATATTTATGATAACTTTTTAATTTAAACTAAAATCTCGGATTTTGCCACTCAACGGTCAGACCTAACTTTAGAGTAAAGCAACCCTACGTAAAAATGATGATTTCGTGAACGTATGTTCGTCAAACAATTTATTTTATGACTGGCTGTACGCGTTTAACAATTAAAAAAACGAGCGAGCTCTACAGTAATCGCATATGATGTGTAAAATTTGATATTTCACAATTAAAAATATCAATTGAGCAGCAACAGAAATTAACATCAAAATATATTTATTAATTACTAAATACAAGTAAAGAAAATCTATGTGCATTTATTTATTATTGAATTTTGCCGCACTCGGTAGGTACCGTATATATCTATATATGCATTTTGTTTAGAAATGTGTTTGTTCAATTATGTTTTTATTTATTTTCATAGATGGCGGTAGTGTACCGCCATACATATTGTATGAAAACTTTGAATACATGTTTTAGAATAATCACATAAATTACATAAATTTGAGAATGTCAACCATTAAGGGTAGTTATTATTTAAATTAATGTAAAGAAATAAGTATTTATTGAATAGTTTCGAAGATATAAGACAAAATATATCAAAGTTACAACATCCACACGCTTAACACCAGGCACGTAGCATATATACAAAATCAGAAGCGTTTGCTATTGAAAGCTCCACTGTGATTGCATTTGCTGGACCCTGATTTATTTATAAACGATGATTACCTTTCCATCGCGCGCGCAGAGCGCGCGCTCATTGGTTAGAAGAAATTGCGCGCGCTTCCCTGGCGTCTTACTTCTTGTTCTGTTACGCATTTCCGTCCATTTTCACGAATTAGTTTTATTTTCGGGTCCAATAAAAACTTAATGTAAATAATATTAGGATGTGATATTATTTCACCTAATAAAATGCCCGTGTAAGAAAAGAGGTGATGGAATGGTGCAAAAATATATGAAAAAGGATGTTTGCATAAACCTACCGATACATGACAGAAGGATCTCTCTTCACAAATCCAGCAAATGTCACCGCAACGTAATACTTACTGTACATAATCAGCTAGCGCCTTAGCATATTGACAAAACGGTTGAATTTTAAAACTGATTTGGCATTAAATTCGGTTTTTGGACTCAAAAGACGAGAGGCTCCTCGTCAACATAAAACACTTAAAGATAGCCCCGGCGGAAAAAACAGATTCCTATTCGAGACTAGTTTTTTTTATAAGACGGTAGTTAGTATAAAAGAGGATGTCACAAGGATATATTTATCAGTTCTTTCCTGTCTTTTGTCCGCTATTAACGTACAAAACCAATACTTACCATGAAACTGGTATGATCAATAATCTACTATTAATTTAAAAGTTTTTTAAAATTATTTTAACATTTATTTTGATTACAATATGCAAAAATAATCTGTAAAAAAAATGTTATGGAAATAAATTTCATTATTAATTAAAATAAAATAATCGTTGTTCGCTCGGTAAAAGCTTACGATTGTACAAATTTCAGGGTAATATTTTTGAAACGAACGAAGTGATTAAAAAGAATGTAATTTAAAATACAAGACAATCAAAATATAGATAATGATACATTTATATAAACTCGGTGAACTAATAATAATTTGACATACCAGGCATTCTTCATCTTGGCGGCGTTATATACCTAACAAGTATACAGGGTTATTTGGAAAACATTAATAACCTCGCAGGACCATATTACTGCCTTGATTATGAATCGAAAATGTTCAAGTTATCATGAGATATGCGACATCAAAGTTTGCATTTTTTTTCAATATTTCTGACTTATTTTTTGTAAAATGTTGGACTATCATTACAGTAACTTATATCGAATATGAAAAATTCATTTCCTTTAATACAATTCAAATAAAATAATAACAACCTTCGAATTTTTTCAGGGTTTTTATCATTTTTATTTAACTTGTATTGAAACGAATGAATTTTTCGTAATCGATATAAGTTACTGTAATGATAGTCCAACGTTTTAAAAAAAAGTCAGAAAAATTGAAAAAATAAATGCAAACTTTGATGTCGCATATCCACATAACAATTGATATTGGGCCATAATAGCTTGAACATTTTCGACTTATAATCAAAGCAGGAATATAGTGCTGCGAGGTTATTAATGTTTTCCAAATAACCCTGCATAACTACGTATTATTTAATTCTAACTATTATTACAAGTAGTTCCTGTTATTTATGTATATCTGATGTAATACTAATAATTTGACTTTCCAGGCATTCTTCTTCTTCCTGGTGGCGTTGGCCCTGGCATCATCCAGCCCTGTGCCAGAGGAGCCGATCAAGATCCTCAAGTCCTCCTTCGACCTAGACCCCGCAGGCGCCTACAACTTTGGGTGAGTTTTTCACAACGGAAAACTGTTTTAGGCAGCATGTTTGATGTGTTTGAAAATGCGTTCAGTCTCTTAAAGGTTATTATAAATATAAATTATTCACTTTCAGATATGAAACCGAAAACAAAATCACTCACGAGGAGGTAGGCGAGCTGAAGTCCGTCAAGAATGAGGAAGGCAAGGACGAGCAAGTTGTGGTTGTCAAGGGATCATTCTCCTACGTCAACCCAGAAGGCACCCCCATCACCGTTACCTACTTCGCTGATGAGACAGGCTTCCACGCCGACGGAGTGCACCTCCCAGTTGCTCCCGTTGCCAGGAAGTGAAGTGATACAGAAGAAGACCCCAAGCCCACGCCCTGATCACGACTCTGCTTCGTCTAAAAACACCCCATGGAACAAATAAAATAATTAAAAAATATTTTGTTGCGAGTCGATGTTTTCTAAATTTTATTAGGAAAGGTCATTCTATAACAAAAGTTTGTTTTGGGCTAATTGAAACAAACAAGACAAAAACATTATTTTTAAGAATAAATATTTTACATCTAATATCCGTTGTATTATTGATATAATTATCCAATAAGTACCTGTAATGCATCTTATATTTGCCAAATGATTAGTGACATTTATTAGAATTTTGAAATGTTCGATTTCTCATTAAAATAATATTAATTTATAATATTATTAAAAGTATTTAATGCACTTTTTATTATCAATATGCATTTTAAGTGGGTACCCAATTAAAACGTTTTGAGGAATTCAAAATATTTTGCGGACAAATTCAAAATATTTTCTCGATACATTAATTTCGAGGTCAAAGCTTGATTTAGACTACAGCCATCGAACAAGAAGAATAAAAACGTATATATTTATTCAAAACTTAAACAACCGTCTAATGACCGGCTAGGGCCTAGTTATTAATGTTATCACTAGATGTGTTTGTTGGTCTAGTAGTTAAAACACTCGCCTGTTTATAACAATTCATAGAACATTCAGCATGGTTTGAAAACGGTCACAATATTATTCTGACACGTACTCTGTGTAACTATTTCTATTTAGAGGACACGAAAAATGAGATTAATGAGAAAGAAATTTTAAAAATGTAATAAAAAAGCATTCATTATAGGTATAGACATAACATAATTTACAAAAGACGATCAAAAGTATCACCTCAAATTAATAAAGGTGGATGAAATTAATCAAAAATATGTGAACCAACAAAAATTGTAACAAAAAATAATTAATGATATTAATTTTCTACTCTATCTATGTATGCAGATCGTATCATTTAAGTTATTATTTATCGTAGTAAGTATTTGTTGTAATTATCACCTTTCTTTTCTTCATATTCTTTCTTCTTCTTTTCCTCGTGGCAAATAGCTCCAGAACAAATGGGATAGGCCGGGGCATTGGAGGGAAAATTTTTGCGCGACAATATGATTGCTTAGGCAAAGAATTATTCTGGGCGCGAAAATCTTGAAGTTAGCTGTGAGGGCGACCCAAAACTAAGACTTATGGAAATGTTCTATTAGGATGTAGGACTGTTACAAATAAAAATCAGCTAACACATATATGTACACAGTAGAATACATAGTTTAATAATAAGAGACAAGGACCATCTTACAAGTTTTCACATAATTAACAAGATATATAAGAATTGCTTCACAATAAAAAATAGAGTGTACGCGACGCGATTCGCCGCGTACGTGGAGGGTGGCGGGATTATGGTCGGGAAAGGAAATAGGAAGGGTTAAAGAGGAAATAACAATACGAGATAATGGACTGTATTTGGATCGAGAAGGCAGGGACGTTTTGACTCACCTTTGTCTCTCGGCGTCCTTCCAGATGTCACCTCACCAGAAAAAAAAACTGTTTCACTCGGTTTATCCATTATCTGGCGGTGACGAAACGAGAAATATGTTTACAAATGCACTGTTCAACACAAGACGAAATTTTACAGGGCAGGAGGCGAGAAAGTATGCCTGCCGCTTTATTACGAGAATAGCGAGAGGAGTCGAAACGAAAGGTAAAGGTACACTGGTACTTAAGAGGGTACGATTAATTCTTCGTTAGAGACCAATCAGTGTTGCCACAAAAGAAAAAGAAACAATAATCTGTAGAATCGATTTCTGTGCCAACGTGACGTCACGAATCGAAGACAGAGAGATTAAAAAATGAAAGGTACAAGGTTATATAATAACAAAATCAAGAAACAAATAATAAATAGAAAAGGATTGGGGAGGAAAGCACAGATCTAATTTGTAAAAAGAAGAATAGAGAAGAAGAAAAAATAGCATAAATATATGTTAACATACATCTGCGTAAACACACACATACGGGGACTAAACAAAAAAAAATGTGCGGAGTTTCGTTTTTCCAGGAAATTTTTGTTTGAACTTAAACAACCCGCGAAATTAAAAATTCAATCCTGTAATAAAGGAAAGGCAGGATATAGTTATATATAATTTGTAATGCTAATGTATAAATAATTTCGATAAAATTATTTGCAAAAACACAATCGTATAAAAATACTTCAGCAAAGGTTTCCTTACGATTCGTCCCCCGATACTTGATTGCCCTACAATTCTTCCCCCTGGATCCCCTGGACAGTGCATCCCTCTGTAAGTTCATCCTTCACCATTTGATCCCTCAGGAATTCGGTCCCCCTGACAATTGATCCTCCAAAATCGAATGATCGTATTTACAATGAATCCTTTTTATGTTAAATATTATTGCATTTAAATATTTTTATGATAAATCATTTTAAAATAATTATTTTAACAATTTTACATCTAAATTAATTAAATGAATTAATTAAATAATTAAACTAAATTAATAAATTAAGCATTCCCTGGAATATTTGCTCCCACCCTGTTTTAATACATATATTATTTTTATCTATATAATATTCACGGATGCTGATATGTAAGAATACAAATACTTGGGGAAACTTGGGGGTTCAATTTTTCAACTCCGGTATTATTAACGTGTATGGGATCAAATGGCAGAGGGAACAACTGTACGGAGGATCAAACTGTTTCTTTATTCTCACTCAATACTCGGAACTACAATGCGTAGTTCTAGGGCCGGTCTTATAAACGAGAGACCAAATTTTCGTTTGTAAATCGAAAATTTACTAACGGATGGTCGTTCGTTTATAAATGTTACCGACGCTCGTCTTATAAAACTTTTTTTACCGTCCGTAAGTATCGCAATATCGTACTGCTCTTATCTATAATTTTAGAGCTGTCAGAGGCGAATTGTATTTCTCTTCTATGGAAACGAAATATAACTTCTTTTAACATAACCTAAAATTTCTCGCTCGCACCGGATTTTTGGAATATTTTCCACAACACTACGTTAGTAGTAGCCTTTTAAGTTGAAAAAAGTCTGCAGCAGCTAATAATATTGATTCAAGAGCATAGAATCTCAAGGAAACAAGCAATTTTGTGGTTGGTGATAATGTCAGATTCCGACGCGTGCGCCTTTTCGCATTTTGCCTAATATCTTCTAGAAGCTCTCAAGCAGACCTTTTCGATAAGCGAAAACGGTAGATAAATCTGCGTTATCTAAAATATTAAAATAATCCACTTGTATACTGAATCACATCCGACGAACTTGAATACAATAATAGCTGGACATCGCTATCTGAAAACATTTTTCCTTGAAAATGTAGCAGCAGTCAGCGCAGTTTAATATGTACACGTTAAACAAACAGCATAAAACGCAAATTGACAAGGGACCTAACCTTAAAAATAATACGTCAATCTGTCATACTTCTGTCAATGTCAACTGACGGACGGAAAACTGGTGGTTCGATTATCGGTATCGGCCATCAGTAAAATTTGACTAAAATTTGACTAACGGATTGCTATAAGACGAAAAAAATGACGTTTGTATCAAATTTCGGTTTATTTGGTCTGAAATTTAACTAACGGACGTTTATAATACCGGCCCGTAACGTACTTAGAATAAGTAGATACATACATACCTACATACAAATTTAGTCATAAGACATCATTTGCCTCGTAACAGTTGAGGTAGACTGATTCGTGCACGGTCCAATAGGAGATAATCCCAACATTTTTTAAAAGATTTACAAGCAATAGCGCGTCGAGTATTCAAATAACTGTTTGAATGGTTTTTAAATTTATTAACTCATTGGCAGATAACAGTAATGAAATTGTCTAAGATGCCTATTTATTTCTTGTCATTGGGCAAGATTAGCGAAGATATTTGTGTCGCGTATGCTATTACATGATTACATCACATTCTCATTCTTCAAACTGGTGGAGTTACACGTGGAAAGGTTAAAAGGACCGGACCAGGCGCCGCACGGTAGAGAGAATTAGGGAAAGTATAAAATATGTGTTCAAAATTGGGCAAAGGAGAGAAATGCTGGTATTTTATACCAAGACGATTAATAGTATAAAACAGTTATCATTTTCTAGGAGATCCCAATTGCAAGGTGTTTAAGGCTTATACAAGTGTTTATCACGACTATAGTTTCAAAACAGTCATTAAAAATTGTTGTTATTTATTTATTAACTATTATTTTCACTAATGGATGAAAGTGAATGCACCTTACAAAGTATAGGTGTCGTTGATTTTGTCAAGAGACTTTAAAAACAAAAAGAATTACATATAATCTAGGATCTTCCATTATGCTGGATGTTTTACAACAAATTGGAAATTACTAGAAGTCTCTAGAATAAACGGTGTAAATGCCGACGTAATTGGCGAAACGTCTGGTAACCCAAAACGGTGTATAAACAAAACGATGCCATTGCGGAGTACAGTGTTTTGTAACAGTTTGGCAATTCTATAGAGACGAACTCGGCGACTAGTATGAATTATAAGTGACCAGCGACCTACCTGATGAATGAAATGTGAACCTAGTGCGATTTACCATAAATATGCGAAAGACAAGAATATAGCGAAATAGAAAAGTACCTACTTACATATTTGTGGAATGATCTTGAGTGACTAGTGTGAACTTAGTCTTAATTACGTATTACTGCTCCAGTTACGTTCGTTTTCAGTGACTTTGGCGATAAATAAAATGTTAACTCTCACCCACCGCCACGATCCCGTGACAACATTAATAGTGGCCTAGGTTACAAATCATTTTTGTTAAGTTTTATATAATATTATATATTTGATCTGAATGAAAATATATCGATTTTAATATCTTCGAAATATGTACTAAGACCAAAATTTTAACCTTCGTTTTTGTTAAATTCGAATTATATAACATAATCCACTATTTATATCAGCGACTGATATACATATGTGGGGTATAAAAGCAAAGGCAGCAATATCCAAAAAATTAAAAAATGATTTGAATGCAGTCACCAAGGATTACTTATTTAAAATGTAATAAATTCTAGATTATATGTATAATTATATGAATAAATTTATAGGCTATGTTTCTTATAAAATATAGTTATCAGTACATTAAAAATTAGTAATCCTCGATGACTGCATTAAAATTATTTTGGGTATTGGTGCCTTTGCTTGCTTATACCCCACATATAATCTAAATTAATAATTCAAAGTTGTCTGTTGAACAATCGGCCGTATTCTGTAAATAGCAATATTTCTATTTCTGTATCTCGACAATTATTGTATAACATTGTAATTCCGCTAATTTTAACGTTTTAAGTTTGACAGGTTTGAAATTAATGAATTTAGTCAATCAGAAAGCTCTAAAACGTAAACAAATGTAAGTTATTCATAATTTGTCAATAAAAATTGCTATTTTATGAATACGGCCGAATGTTTGATTTATTTAATAAATATAATTATCACTTTACAACCTAAATTAACTGCTATGACAAATAAAGTTTATTTTTTTCATTAAATACACTTTTCACTGATTGTTCATAATTTTTGCTCAAGTGTGCAATGTAATTTGATTAAATGATCTAAATAAGGAAAAATTCAGTATCACAAAAAGTTTTTTCCGAATTAGAGTGAATTTATGTCGAATCAGATTTTCGGATATTATTTTTTCATAACTTATACTAACATTTTTAGCTTAGTATATATTTAGCTATGAGCGAGTAATTGAACACCGGATTAATTTTACAATAACCAGAAGATTACTATTATTAAAACGTCAATTTTAATCTGTGACCTTGTTCTGCCTATTTATTTTGCATGCGAAGCTGCCTACCTTGCTTTTTATCTTGTGTGAGCTTTCTGGAATTACTTGATATGGCATCAAGCAGCAGATCTGGTAACTGATTTGGTGACTGCATCATGTTGATCCCTGGTATGTTTCTTTCAGGTTTTGCTGAAAACGAAAACACGAAAAAAATTTTTTTTTTTCACCGCCCGAGAGTTTTATGAAAAGTAGGTGTATTTTCACAACGTGAACAACGCAACTAATGGCTTTGAATTTGTACTATATATTTTGGATGTTAACATAATCAGAGTCTAGTAACTTGATTTTTGTTTGTTTGTTTTCTGTTGTTTTCTAGTAACTTGAAACTATACTTTTATAGGCAATCCGAGCGTTCATATCAGATTCCGTCATTGTAAAGAGTAAGCCTAATAAGTTTAAATCTAACACTGGTCGTCTTATGTCTGAGTCAACAAAAATGCCTTGTTTTAGCTAGGAAAAAATTTATAATGTTCTAAGTGTAGTGTTTCCTCCAAAATATTTAACAAATATTTTGGCAACGCAGTATATAATTAAAATGTCTTCAAAATTGAAACTTTTTTTATATTCTGTGCCTACTTGTTTATTTATTGAATAAAATTGTGTTTTTCTTTATTATTTTATGCGAGTTAGAACTCGCCAACTTATAGTTTAAATATTGAAAATATTGAAAGAAGAAATGTTTGGAACACACATGATATTTATAATTTTATATTTTGTTTTGAAAAAATAAATGTCGCAGTTATAAAAGGGAAGATTCTCAGAAAAGGGGCAGCATTTTATTAGCATTATTCGGATCAGTTGGTCAGAGAGCATTTATAGTAATTTTCCGAATCAGTAATACGTATCTTCGTGCCGGTTTTTTAATCTTTATTCCTTTTGGTCACTATTTTTGACGAATTTTTCCTTTGGTTGCTCAACTTATAATTTCATTTCATGTTTTATTAATCCTCATTTCGAACAACTAAAGAATCAATCATTAAATTCATCGGCAAAGGTGGAGTTTAAAATCTTCGTATTTTATTTCCGGGCTGGAACGTGCAAGCAGCTTGATGGTCTTGTGGTTAGGACACTCACCTTGTGATCCAAAGGTCGCGGGTTCGAACCTCACTCCAGACTAGTAAGTTAGTCCTATTTTCATAGCACTAGCGTTTAGCTTAGTTTGAATAGTAAATATATTGATGTGACACGTATTCAGTGTTCGCGTCTCTATTTAAAAACAAAGCTTGTATAGATAAAGTATAGACATTATAAAGGTTTTTTTTGGTACCTGTAAATACACTGTTCTCTCCTACTCTCATTATCTTACCTACTTTTCGGTGCGTTTGGTTAAGGTATCTTAAAAGATTAATGACAAGATCTGAAGGTATTATGCACGCTTCTTTATTTGCTCCCTAAAGCGATAGCAGAGTAAAAAAACAACTTAAGCAGAAATAATGGCCACCACGGCGCTCTTGAACGTCTTCTCAAAAAAGAAAATATATTATTTATTATCACTGTACTTCTCAACTCGGTTCAATAATATTACTCCTGCTATTCCCAAGAAATCAGCATTCGTCAGATTGGTATACTATTTTTTATTTAATTTACATTCGTCAACATTAATATTATGAGATGGGAGATATGGCAAAATGACCATAATGGTTTGAAATAATTGGAAATATTTTTCGAGGAGGATTGGTGCTTTAATTTATAATACTTTGAATATTTTACTCGTTTTACTTGTTCCTTAATAATTCCAATTTTTCATATGGTATGATTGAAATTTCAAAATTTTTATTGTATATTTTTACGAAAATGTGCATAAATTCTTTACCTCTTAAAAACTTTAAACTGTATAAAACATTAAAAAGTTTTTATTATTCTGGTGTGTTTCGTTGTAACTATTATTAAAAAAAATAATTAAAAAATAAAACTATACAGTAAACAGGTCGATTTTATAGCCTTTCCATATACCAGGACTAAAACCTTTGTCACGTGTATACTTGTAAAATTGGCTTAAAACCAATTAGTTTTCAGCCCAATATTATATTTAAAATGACCGAACTTCACTGAAAAATTTGAAATTAGTTCCCCTAAGGTTCCAAAAAATCAACGTGCGACTTAGTGATAGTGTTTTAATCGGTGACACACTAACCGATTATTGAGATTTGTATCTGATTGCATCGATGATTTGGCAATTAATTCTTCGCAATTCGACGGGCAACCATCGACACTAGATAACAGTTATCTCTTAGTTACCAGTCATCGGTACAATCAAATACAAATAACGAAAATAACCAGTTAAAATAACGGTTTGACTTACATGTGTTGTGTACTACTACTGATACGAATACAGAGTTTATGATCTTTATAAGCAAATTTAACAGGATCCTAGAATCATAATACCCCAGAAAACACAAACCTGAAAATTCAAGAATCATTTGGAAATACCTTGACTTATTTCATACAAATATTTAGTGTTCTATATCAAGCGCATATCATAATTAAAACTTGTCGGTATTAGCATAACTATCTAGTGAAAATAATTGAAATTTCCGAATCAATGCCCCTCTCCAATGGGAACAAAGAAATCAAAAAAAATATATATATAATTAAGCAAAAAAATTCGTCTATTATTATAATAATAATTAGGTACGTTTATGAGATTTCACATGCATCCTTTATTAGAAGAACAAAGGGCAAATTTCAAATACAGTTTAAAAAATTTAACTATTTTCTTTAACAATAGTTAAATAAAATATTTCAATATATTCATATCAATTTTTAGATATAGGATGAAATAAAAAAGAATCTGGCAACATCAATATGACTGTGTAGTACTGTCTCGTTTGACATATTAATAAATAAGGTTTTTTATTTTTACGTTTAACTTTTAACATTTAACACATTTTTTGTACCTGTTATCTGCCAAAATCCCCCCAACTGAAATGTCATAATATCCAAACCTTCTTACCTACTATAGTGTACGTCCACAGGAAACATTTCAGGTTTGATACTATATCGTAAGTCTGGCGGTCGCTGGCTCTTCGTCTATTGCCAACATATCCAATTACTGTAGCGAAACACACTCAGACTTGAGAAAATTACAGTAATGAAAAATATGTAGGCACTGTGACCTCACCGGGAACAGAACCCGGAGGCCCGTGTCATGCACGCTGGATTACGAACGCCGCCGTAAGTTTATTGCCGTTTTTTATATTTCTTAGCACATGTTTTTGCATTAAATATTAAAAATACTAACTAGTTTCTTTAAACAAATATATTTGTATTTGTCACGTATGTCGTGGCCTTGGAGAATATATATTGCAAACATTTTTAAATATATTTTTCATGCAAAAATTAAAAATGTAATATTCATATTATTAAGTGCTCTTTTTCACACAAAATAAATAAATAATAGTAGTAATATTAATAATAATTATTTTATTATAATAAAAATAGTAATAATAATAGCAATAATAATAGTAATAATAATTATAATAATATTAATAATAATAATGAACTTAGTTTATGTAACGACATGATTTGAATATGTACATTATCAGCCTGGTTACGAAAACAATCGCTTTAGTCGTCAAGGTGATAAAAATCCGAGGAATCGCCCGGACCAATAAAACGATTTTTTTTAAACCGGTTGCATACATGTACATACTCAAATGATTACATAAACAAAGATAAATTTGATGATCACATTTTTTTGATTTGAGAAGAATATTGAATAGGGCGTCCAAAAATGATTTCTTTTAGGGGACTTGAGCTGGATTGTTAAAAGGCGAAAAAATTATTTAATTAATTATAAGGATAGTAGATAACATTCGATATTGGTAATAATATATCATATTATATTATCTCTCAATATTTGAGGAGATTAGAAGCAAAAGCGAAATTACTTTCCGAAAGATTAAATTTTGTTTAATCTTTTTGTCACTAATTTTTAAACCAGAGCGAATATTTTAAAATTACTATGTCATAATGTGCTTATAAAAACGCAATACAACATGCTTTCAAAATCAATCGTCAAATGTTATAAACGGTAAAATTAAAATCTTTTTCTAGGCAATCATATTTAAATATGTCGCTCTGTATTCTCGTCATATGCAAAGTGGCGCTTTTGCTTCTAATCCACTTATTGTATAATTTTTAAAAACTTTAAATGTACACACAAATCTAAAATCTTAGAAATATCGGCCAATTATTATAAGAATTAGTTATTAGGATAGCGGGTTAACATTCGATATACTTAGGTAACAACCCAAGGAATATTGCTAGTTTATATTTGTCAATGAAATGTGATAAAAATTTTGAATGTATGTATATTGGATATTGATATGTATATTGGAATGTATATTGGATATTAATATGTATATTGGAATGTATATTGGATATTGATAAAGGAAATTATTCAATATCTAAGTATGCAAATATTTAAAAAATCTCTATTTAAAACAAAGAAAATCTTTAAAAAGGAATTAAAAGCTTCATTGGGAATAAACTGATGCAGACAATATAAACTTAGAAAATTGGGATAAGTACTCGAATTCTCATCGTACATAAATGTTCTAGACGCTAGACGGACCACCTGAGATTCAAATATGGTATAGACAAAAAGCAATTTAGATTTAGATAGACACGAAAAACAGAATACAAATATCAGGTGTTTTGTGAACTACCTTTATTTCTGATGTGACCAACATTCACTCCATACATCTTTTTTATCACGCTCTCTGTATTCAATTACTTCACATGCCCAAATTACCTTAAATAACTCATTCTCAATCTTATTTACCAGGGCCGCGCCAAGCCTAATAAGCAAGTTATGTAGTGTTATAGTATTGGCGTTGAAGAACTTTTCTTTCATTTCTAAATTATCTAACCTCTATTATTTGTATGTAAATTTTCGATGCCCTTTTCTATTTTAAAAGTGCAACCTGTCTCCAATTGAAGGTTTGCGAATTCGGAAAAATTATTATTATTGAGAAATTTTAGGTGTCTTTTTATCCTAATATTAAAACAACGTGTCGTTTTATCTTTGTAAAATGCTGAACAGTACAATTAAGTATATGTAATGTACTAATTTAATAAACAATTAAATTTATAGAGTAATCCATTATTTAATACGTTTCCCATTTTAATGTCACACTATCAAACTATATCCCTCTCCCCCACCACAAATGATGCTACACCCACACTAATACTTGACTTACAAAAATTTATGAATTTATTGTGCATCAGTCCTGATGAAGATACAGAACCTACCTATGGTATCAAAACCGGTAGACGTTTAAAACAATAAGTGATGTTTAAGCACAATTTGTTAGTTTTCTGAAATGAATTATTATGTCTAACCATAAAAGTTAACGCTACAAATATCAAAAAAGTTTTAATTTATTTATGAATTATCTCTAATTTTAAAATTTTTCTCAAATATATTTATCACATATACTCACTCTACTGTGGTTCATTTATTACGTTCTTTGTGAAATATGAACAGTACTTTTGGTGTGTTGCTGATTGACTAACAAGACCACAAAGCCAACACCAAAAATAGTAGAAAAACAACAACTCCGTATGAATAATGAAATTATTAACAAATATTGGAAGCTGTTGCCAAAGTGAACTTGCACAATAAAAAGAGACAATTAATCGGACATCTGCTAATAGTACTTGTTTACATACGAGTCTCGGATGAGTATATAAGACGAATCTTGAATATTAACGCTATCAGTATCTGGTTTACCTCTGTACGATCGAAAGCAAAAAGTCAACATGAAACTGGTAAGTACTTTACTGAGAGTGTGACAGTAATAATGAGGTTTAATCACATATATTATACGTTTCAATGATTCAAATAAAATTTACTATACTCGTACTATGCAGAAATTTTATAATTCATCGATTTTCTGACCATTTCTGACATTCTGTGTCATTTAAAAACGAGACAAGCTATTTTAAGGGTTTTGTCTTTTAGATATTTCCTATTCATTTTTAAAATCTAGAGTTGAATTGAATAGTTTTTTGAAACTGTAATATTTAGTACTCAGTATTTTCAATATAACTTTAATAATATTATTATATTATATCAGTTTTTACTTATATTTTCTTTTTTCCCAGGCATTCTTATTCTTCTTGGTGGCTGTTGCCTTCGTCTCAGCGTCACCGGTCCCAGATGCTCCGGTCCTGAAGATCATCAAGTCTGACTTCGACATCAAACCCGAGGGTGGATACAATTTTGGGTAGGTTTAAGGACAGTTTTGAATTTGAGTACTCATACTGACTTATTTCAATGTGCGGATAAGTCACCTTCTATGAGGAGTAATATGAATGTATAATAATCAAGATTTTTATATTCTGTAGCACATTATTCAAAATAAATATCTTGTAATTTCATTGTGATTAAGAAATAATCCTCGGTAGTTAAAATGGGAATATTTTCAGATTCGAAACCGAGAACAAGATCGTTCGCAGCGAGAGCGGAGAACTGAGGGTCGTCAAGGATGAGGAGGGCAAAGATGCTCAGGTCCTGGTCATGAGAGGAACATATTCTTACCCGGATCCCCAAGGAAACCTCATCACCCTGAACTTCGTGGCTGACGAGAACGGATTCCACCCCGAAGGAGCGCACATCCCCGTCGCGCCCGCCAGGAAGTGAGCAGACCCCAGCAGCCCCTGACTCGTACTACAACGATTGATGTGATCTAAGGATATCTTGAAATGTATCGTACTGACTGAAGGTGATGCAACTCCTATATTTTCTCAGGAGTTTGCAGCCCAATACTAGTATACAGCAAAAGACAACTGTTAATTAGGAACTGCACTCAAAAATGCACAAATTTTAAAAAATATTAAAAAATCATGTATATTATTTAAAAAATGTCTTTCATTCACTGAACAGTTTATGATACTACTTTTACTCCACGGCCTTTTGATAGACTTCGCCCATTAACTCAGCATCAGCTGTCTTGAGCTATCACCGTTTCAATTTTTTTCGATAATTTTTTTTACAAAATCTTTGCATTTTCCAAGGTTTTTCAAAGAGTCCATACCTCAAACTGTTATGAAGCATTAGGGTATATTATTTTATGGTGGATTAAAAATGTTTATACCAGTGTGATAGAATTTTAGACATGCTTTAATTTGTATTTATTTCTCTGTGACTCCAAGATGTGTAAAATTATTGTCGATTTCAAAATTGTAATTGTCAGATTACACTGGATCACGTTGTTTATGTAATATGCTCATCATCGTGTATTGAGTCTCGTATTTACTTTTGCTCATTCCCAACTCGACAGATGATAATGGGGATTTAATGGAATCCATAGAGTCAACTAGCCACTTTATTGTACACTTAATTTGTAAAGGCCCACTGCGATCATTCTTGGGATTGTGAGAGATATAAAACTATTAAAATTAATTTATACATAATCGTCGTTTGTGATGGCACTCAATTTTTTAGATCCGTTGATGGATACTGTAAAGAAATTTGCTGTTATGATGAAAGTAAGTCTTCGTGTGTCTGATAACAACCTTCGAGCACGACTGTTTACATAATGATTCTCAAATCTACTCGTATTAAACTAATTTAATTTGGTAAAACATTCTATGTAGTCAATGATGCTCTCAAGATTTTAAAAATTATTGACACGTTAGATATTGTAATTGCCAATTGTTGATGATTTTTAATAATAATAATGTAAACCACATAACCATTACTAAAGTAAAAACATTTAGATACCTATACATTATTAAGAGCTTTAGATGAAACATAAATTCGATAAATATGTGCGAATAGCTTGGTGTTCTAGTGATTACGACTCTCGCCTAGCGATTCGTAGGCTGGTGATCAGAACAGAATAGTCATACTTTCATAGCACAAGCGTGAAGCTTAATTAAAAAATATTAAGAATATTGAATATTGAACGAATCTCTATATTTTTTATATATTTTATCTTCTATATTTATATATTATAAAAAAATGAAACAATCTGGTCTAGTCACTTAGCAGACGCCTTCTATGACGAATGATGCTTAAATTGAAATAATGTTTGACAGAAGTTTGAGTTTAGTAGGTTTTGTTGGTCGTGAGAATCAAATATATATTTTTATTTCACAATAGGTTTCACTTAAATATAATCCACAGAATTTAAAAATAGGTAATATTGAGGGGATTAGGAGGAAAAGTGCCATCATCCAAATGAGTAAATTTAGTTTAACCTTTTTATCACTAATTTAAACCGAAGCGGATATTTTAAAATTACTATAAATACCCTTGTGATAAATTGCTTATAAAAACACAAAAATGCTTTCAAAATCAGTTATCTAATGTTATCAATGGTAAAATTGACACTCTTTTCTAGGTAACCATATTCAAATATATAGCCCTGTATTCTCCTGTCAAAGTAGCGCTTTTGCTTCTAATCCACTCGTTTGTTAAAATTACCGCCTGTCGTATAATTTTTAAAAACTTTGAAATGTACTCAAATCTTTACAAAGCGTTGAATCGTAAAATTTAAGATTTTTTTTGAAATTTAATTTAAGTTTTTTTGTACACCATAGTTATAACTCGGTTACGTATTATATATAACTGCAGTAATATAGGCCTCTGCAGAAATGTTGAATTATATGTTGAATGAATTATAAATTAAATTTGTGTGTGTTCTCCTCTTAAATTCGTTGAGGCTATTTATTTCAATAAATAAAATGTTCCAACTTAATTTATTCTTAACTAGTTTTTCTTTTGTTCTTGTAAAACAACACTTGTTAACAAAAAATATAATAAAAATAGTTCATAAATTATTCCACTTCATTATTCAGTCTGACATGTTTTTAATAGCTGGAATCCAAATCTTCTTATTTCTTTCTATCTTATTATTATGTGAATTCAGTATGACAAAGCATATATATTTTATATTAGACTAAGATAATAAGGGGAATGGTCCTAAAATTAAGTATTGCAATTTCAAATAAAATGCCATATCCATATATTATGAAAATAGATTTTTAGCAATCAGGAGCACCGAAAGCTTTGTCATAATCCTATGTGGTTCAACCTATTGTCGACGAAAGGGAATACGTCACAATAATCGGATTGAAGGATTTAAACAGCCCGTAATCCTGAGAGTTATAAACAGTATAGTCTCTGTAATCCGAACCCACTATAAACTGAACCAATGGGTGACTACGACTAGCTTATCTGTGAAGAAGTGACATTCTTCTGCTTACCATGCGTCATCATGAGTTTGGTTGCAACTGTGTTTACTGCCTAAATTAGTGAAATACAAAAATGGCTGCTTTAAAAAGAAAACACAAGACAATACCCATTAAAGAAAGAAGTGTAATTTTAAAGAGACTTGAAAGTGGAGAGATTTCTCTAAGAGGTTAGCGAAAGACTATAATATTGTTAAATCCACAATACCCGATTTGAATGGTAAAGAGAATAATATTTTAGGCTATGTAGCATCTGCGGTAAAAGCTCTCAGGTGTTCCGAAAATCCAGTTGTACCTAAATTTATGAACGACCAAGAGGTTTAGGCACGGGTTACCAGAAATGATATGGAGGAATATCAGGGATACTGGTGGTGACTGTTGTTGAAATTATTGAGAATGCATAAAATAAAATGAGGGCATTACAATCGAAGAAGAACAAATACCTAAAAGAATTGAACGCAAAGATTTCAAGTTTTAACACTTCTGCATTAGAAAACAGTTCTGTAGACTGAAAACAGTAGAATAACAGTTCTGCAGTAGAAAATAATGTGGATCCCCACCAGATTGTGTTTTTACGCCAATTGCGTGATAGAGCATATAAATACCATGCAGAGGATGCTCGTCAGGAAACAATTTCAGATTGTTTTACATCAAATATGTACAAAGTTAACACAAAAATACCTACTGTGCCTTATAACATAAATATATGTATTACCTTCTCTACCGTCTTCTAGACCCAACTAACTAACTTACTAGCCATCAAGCAGTTTCCCGCAGGGATAGGCAGAGAAGATTGAACGCCGCACTCTTCTATCCTGGCATACCACTTTTGCTTCGGCCACATTCATACATCTTCTCATACAAGTTCTACGGTTGTTGCGGCTTTTAACAGGGCCATCCTCAAATCGATCCACCCTGGCACGATCATATACTACAATTTTGTAGTATATGATCGTGCCAGGTCTTTTGCGGAAGCTCTCTATTGCTGTTGCCTTCAACATTCGACTCATATATTTTCTAAACCATCGTTCCTCGTTCATACGTTCCACTTACATTCAGTTTACTTTCATTCCTCTTTTGCCAATTCCTTTTTTTTGCTATTTATTATTGTAGAAGTACTTGAAAAACCTAATCATTGTACTTGTATACTTTTTTGTTAATTTTATGTTTTTAATTAAATTCCTTTTCACAATACACCGAGTATAATTAAGCCAACATAATTGATAAATTTCGATAGGCTATGTTTAGATTCATAAATAATTGCGACACGCATAGAATTTTTTATAAGTCATCAACTACAGCGCCGTAAAAAAATGCAAATATTAAAAGTTCAAGATATTGAAAGTGAGAAAATCGATTATAAATTGAAAACTCTGAATACACTTAAGACTTTTTGTGTCTAAGCTAGGGAGAGATAATTGAATTAACTGATATTGATTGAAGCTTTTTGGAGGGCCTGCTGACCTTAACATTTTAATAATGCTAATAAGGCATCATGACATATTTTCAAATACTTTGACCTTTGTTTGTAAGACCAAATATTTAAAATAAATTCACTTACTGTTTACAGTAATATTATAATTAAATATAAAATTATTTACGAAGTTCCGATTTTACAGAATAAAAATTTCACGACCATTTATTTATAAGTTCAATGTCACTAAAAAAAAGCACATGCGTCGCTTAAAAAATGATGCCATCGAACTTTGACGTGGGATTTTTTACTATGTTCCTTTTTATAATCTCTTAGCTACAAGCTCACTCTAAGCAGCACAAAACAAACTCGCACAAAACTCAAATAATATTTTATATAATAGGACTAACTTAATGGTTTCCTGGAACGAGGCTCCTGACAAACTAGATCACTAGACATCCTTTGCATCCTCTTTAGTGATGCATCTCAGGAAAAAACGCATTGCCTAACTCAGACACGTGTATCGTACCATCCCTGCAATAGAATATGTATTTCGGCTTCGTTCTGCCCCGTTACAGATCATTATATTTCATTATGGCATCTTCAAATGTCGGCTAAATTTTATTTTGTTCAGATGGTGTTGTTTTGTTTTTTTGAATTATGTATTTCTTCTTCGATGGTGTCTTCAAAACATTAAGTATTGGAGAGAGGGAGCGTAACATGTTTTGTTGCGAGCCTTCTATAAAATACTAACACGGAAACCTCTATACATATATATATATATATTCGAGATCAAAATATATGATTTGGATGCATACATAATATATTTTTACAGCTACCTGCAATTTACAATTGAGCATAATTAAAAACAGTAATTTGGTTGCTAGATATGAATTATCACAGTTGTATATGATTTGAACACAAAATATATGATTTGAATGCATACATAATATATTTTTACAGGTACCTGCAATTTACAATTGAGAAAAATTAACCCTAGAAAGCTAACCTCCGTCGAATCGACGGGCATCGTAAAGAAAAATAGCGGTCTCTGTTTAACGGTGAATCCGAATGTTTTGTTTTAGCTAGCCAACTCGGTCACCAGGGAGATCGCTGCAATGGCATACGCACCGGGCAGATAAGTGTTATAGTTTTCGAGATACTTGAGCCTTGCCCGTCGTTTCAACGGATGGTTAGCTTTACCGTTAGTTTTTTTGTTTAAGTGTGCGTATATATTTTTGACATAAGTTGTGTTTGTTATAGATTTTTACCATATCTTCGTTAAATAATGATGCGATATCGAAGTTAGTAAACCAAGAGTATAGTTTCGAAGACCAAGATGATGCGTCCACCAGTGAGACGGAAAACTTTGTGCTGGAAGACGATTTCCAAAGTGACGAAAATTATGGGCCATCTAATTCCGAAGAAAGTCAAATGAGTATACCTCGAGACTTATCATCAACTATGGAATAAGTTCTAAAAAAAATTACAGTACTCTTCCAGATTGCTCACAGACCAGCATCATTGAATTGCCTCAAGGGAACATACGAGGTAAAAACCAATTTGTTTAGTCTACCACCGGGCTAGAAATTTATTCCACGAAAAGAATTTATGAAAACACTACACTTTCGACTTGTGGAGCCTTGAATAAAGGCAACAATGCCTACGCAAAAGTGAAAGATTAAATCAAGAGTGTTCTTTCAGCACAACTATCCATTAGTCAAGACCAACAATCATCAGGCCAAGCTCTTTTTAAGGATCGGAAAATAAAGAAGAGCTATCGACTTCTTTGAAACAAGAAAATCATAAAAGAAAAACGTGCGGGAAGTGGCTACAAGAAAAGCGTATGACTAAAATTATTTATGCCAAATGTAAGGTAGCGATATATGTCGAACACAAGATTGATTTTTGTACCACATGCGCTAAATATAAATAAGTTTTTTATTATAATTACTTTTTTTTAAATATTATCTTTTTTATATCATTGCCATAAAATATCAAAACATAGAACGTTATATTATTTTTTCTAGTTGATTTTGTATGTTAGAGTTTATGAAAAAATAGAGATCTTTTTTTTTAGAAGTTTTAGAAATTTTAGTTTAGTTCTTAAATAAATAAGTAAAGTTTAATTAATGTATAAGACGTTTTTTATTGAAAAACCTTTTAATTAACGATATTGTAAAGTATTACGTGCAAAAAGTTTATATATTTTGCAAAAAAAGTACTTTTTCAAGTACCCGTCGTTTGGACGGATTGTTAGCTTTAATGGGTTACGCCCGAACGTTAGCTTTCTAGGGTTAATAGTAATTTGGTTGCTAGATATGAATTATCACAGTTGTATTATTTTTAACTTTTGGTATATAGGTATATATTTTGTGTTTGGTATTTAAAAAATCTCACCTCTTAAGTAAACATATTTTGTTGCGAAATTTATACCAAACGATAAAATCGATCATGAATGATCGGTTACATTCTTGTATATTTTTGTGTTTATATCTACTACCTACTTTAGCTAGACCGCATTCAAAAGAATGTGCGCAAAAAATATGAGTTTTGTTAAATTTTTCGAGTAAGTAAGTAACCTTTTTTAAACTAAAAAATATATATTTATTTGGAATATCATATTGAGCCTTGTAATACGGATTTGCCAGCCAACTTTCCCCCGCTTTCTTCTTACCGAACAAAGCTAGGGAATGGTCTTTTGACTGTGGTCGACCTATAAATTGTTATCCCGCTTTATCTAATTAAAATTTTATCTTCACTTTATATTTATATTTTCTTTTCTTTTAGATTAATGTATTCTTGTGTTTATATCTACTACTAAATTATCCTGCTTTATCTACTTAAATTTTTATCTTAAAAAATATAAATATAATTCACATTATATTTATATTTTCTTTTCTTTTATATTCATGTATTCTTGTGTTTATATATACAACTTAATCGTTATCCTACTTTTACATTTATTTTTACTTTTCTATTTCTTTACTGTTATTTATTACTATTTTATGTTACTATTACATAACTCTTGAGTGAGAATAACTACCACAGAACAGGTTTTACCTAATGTGGAGTTATTAGTAATTTATTTTTAATAAAAGTAAAATAAACAATAAATAAATTTTCTTTTTTCCTAAAACTCGCTGAGTACTTGTAATGAATGAAATTAAGTGTTTTGCTTAACCATCACGCCGTGTAGGGTGCCAAATTCTTCCATCACGGCACAAAATTTTTATTTTGCTTCGGCCTCATACATCTTCTCATGCGCACTTTACGGTATTATTTATTTATGGTTTTTGTGTTTAATTTGTAGAACTCCATATTTATTTTTAGCGAAATTTAAAATAAATTAAATTTTAATAAATATTATTATTAATATAACCCGTAGAACTTAATAATAATATTTATTAAAATTTAATTTATTTTAAATTTCGCTAAAAAAAAAAAAAAAAGCACTTTACGGTTGTAGAAACTTTTAACAGGGCCATTTTCAACAGACCGCACTCTTCGACTAGAAAACGTCGTGTAAAAATACAACGACTTTAACTTTAAATAGTAATAATTTTAAGTCGAGGATCACTAGAAGCCAATCAAGACGCGTTGACGCCGTCGTTAGAAAAACGGTGAAAAAACGTTACAAAGGCGGTGAGATGCGTTTTCGAACGGACGTATTCCAAACGCTTTTCGGAAAGGCGACTCATCGGTAAGGCGCCCTGAAGATTAACAGTGTGATTTTTTCGAAACGTCGGCAGACGATGATCCTATGGACCAGAATTTCACGCGGGTTATTCTCACGATCACTCGATATTACATTTAGATTACCTGCCAAACTCGTCTTGAAAGGGCAAGATCAAATCACGGAATACCTTGAATTTAAAAATGTATGTCCAGCCCTAAGCAGTAAAACTTTAATTCATGTGAAGTGTTTCATTTGTCTCTCACAGCCACGATCCCATGACAATATATACAATATATAATACGTAAGTAAATACGCAAGGTTTTGGTATAGTATTAGCACCTGTACAAATAATATTGAAAATACTTAGAAATCAACCACTTAATAACCAGTGAAACCGAAAGTGCTTCGAGTGTTGTATAACAATCTTATTCTCTCACTAATATTATGAAGGACTCGAAAATCTTTTATTGCGTATAAAACAAATAATTAAATTTCGAGGGCACACTGGCAGAATGCAATAAGTCAGATTTTGATCATTTTCTGTTTTAAAATAGAAAATGTATATCATTTTGCTCTATATCCTGGTAAAACTCATGTTGTCGGAGGACATCTGGTTTGCAAGTTAATAAAATCAGTAAGTTAAATTGTGTTTTTTTTCTTCTGATAGAAAGCACTAATTCCTATCATGCTTTTTGCCAGAACAAATTTGCCACTAGCTTGCCAATAGATGATTATTTAAATTAAACTGTCAACAAAATTTAATAGTGACCTGTCAAATGCTATTTTGAGTATTAAGTTTTAATTAAAACCAGCCGTATAAACGTGAAAAATCACGGAACATGGTTAGCGTCTTTGCTAAGCCGTAGTATATATTTAAAGTATTTTTGACGGTCCACGAAGAAGCGGTGGTAGCGATGTGCGTAGAGCTCCGCCTACCGCTTGCGCATATCAGGTTTGCGCCTTACCAGCCGTGTAATTTAGTTTTTTTTAGCAGTGAATTCTATTAAAATTACGGACGTTACAGGAAGTTACGGACAGAGAACGAAATTATTATATTTGGTGGTTTTGTCTCGATAAATGAAACTTATCTTAAAATTATTCTCTTAGGGTTTAAATAACGAAAGTTATGTGGTTGAAACGAAAATTATGACGGTAAAAATTATGTCATTGAAAACAGCTTAGGTACAGAATAAAAATTATTTTTATCCTGTATATTGTTTTTTCCATAATAATTGACACACTTGTCAATAATGTATTATTAAATTTTAAGTCATATCTAATCTTATTTGAAAATTGAAATTGTACTGACAAAAATTATTTTTATGTTTTATCCTTATATTACTTGTTTGTAAACTAAATCAAAAACAAATTAAAAAGTATTTTATAACCCTTTCTATTTTAATAGAGTAATGTAATGTGTGTCTCTTTATTTTTTTAATTATTTATTTTTATTTATTATTTTTATTATTATTATTTTATTATTATTATTAAAGTTTTTTTAAGTAATTGATATCGAATGTTATAAAGTAGGTGCCCAAAAGACAGTTCTCTATGATACACATTTTTTTTAAATCCGAAATGATTCTACCAGCTTAACTGCTTCAAAGATTTAATTTTTTTTAAATGCAATTACCTCAGTACTTGTTTTTATGATTTAATGCCTTATATTATTATTATTATATATATTAATTTATATATATTAATTAAAAGCTATGGAGGTTAAAAGCCCAAATATTTTTTTTTTAATTTTAATAAAAAAATTTCGAAAACATTAAAACACTGCTTTCGATTATACATTGTTTTATTCAAAACACATTTATTATTTTTTATATCAATACACATTTATTACCTTTTTTATATCAATAATTAATTCATTTTTATCGAGACTCATTTGACTAAATCCTTGATTTGATATTTTTAAGTATTTGTAAGATTATTTACTTGATCCTGTATAATTCTCCCATTTGATCAGCTTGCTAAATTCTCGAATACGGCCGCGAGAAATAGGAAAAAAGTGTGCTAGTATTTATTATTAGGCATATTATTATATCGACTGGTTTTTTTTATACATGGTGACAGTTTGTATAAAAGTAGATGTCACATGGACATTTCATTAGTACTTCCTTGTCTTCTGTCCAGCATAGAACTACCACACTAACCTTCACCATGAAATTGGTAAGAATATTTCATAATATTATTATTCAAACTATTTATATGTAAAAAATGGACTTTGTTTTATGATTCAGATTTTACAAAATAAGGAGCGTTAGAATTTTGGTCTTTGTATATTTTTTCGCAATATTAAGAACAATCTCTTTTTTCATACAGTATTTATACATGACCCGTACAAAATTGTACCTGAAGAAAATATAATACGAAAAAAAAAACTTTAACCTAGCCATTGATATTAAATATTCAATTTTTTTGTTTATTTTAAAGAAACAAGATCATGCTATATTACATTTCAATATGTATAAAAAATTATATTTGTCTTTTGTTTTCACTGCCCCATCAAAGTTAAAACTTGTGTATGGGAAGCAGTAGTGCAAGTATTTTTTTAATGGGACAATTGGTGGTATTAAATATAGTAAATTAATAAAGAAACAAGAACATATTACAGTAAAATTTTGTCTGAAAATGAGATATAAAATATATTATTTTAATTTCTCATATATATTTTGTCTTTTTTTAAATATGATATAATTTTTTGTGTTCTTATTAGCAGACTATTGAAGTACTTAATGCCCTAATACGTAGTAGTGGTGTTTCGTGGAAGTATATTTTTTTGTCGGTATGCTTTTTTTGCTAATTTGCGTCGTTTAGTCCCATTTTAATACCATGTCTCCGAATATAATGTAACAAAGTACTTACTTACTTACTTACCATCACGCCGTTTCCCCGAGGGGGTAGGCAGAGAGGATAGAGCGCCATACTCTTCTGTCCTGACATACAACTTTCGCTTCGTCTACATTCATACATCTTCGCATGCAAGCTCGACGGTTGTTCAGACTTCTGTAATGATGTCTGAATGTAACAAAGTAATATTTAAAAACAATAGTTAACATATCTAAAACACACACAAGCCTTTCATTTCATCCTAAAATCACAACGTAAATTCATTTATTACATTGAGAATTTCAATTGTGTAAAAAATAAGAATAGTTTAACAGTGTTTTTAATTTCTAACAAAACCGCCATTTTCATTGCGTCTTTTAGTCCTATTTTCATACCATGTCTCCGAATATAATGTAACAAGGTAATATTAAAAAAAAATAGTTAACATATCTAAAACACACGCAAGCCTTTCATTCCATCCTAAAATCACAAAGTAAATTAATTTATTACATTGCGAATTTCAATTGTGTAAAAAATAAGAATTGTTTCACAGTGTTTTTAATTTCTAACAAAACCGCCATTTTCATCGTGCGTGGAAATAAAAATACCTTCTTTCAGCATAGTGATTAGATTTCACTTGTATTAATTGCCACCAAAACATATCACAGCGGTGAGCTAGCTGGCATACAAATAAGCATCCGTAATGACATGTCTTAAGTGGTATGATTATTATTTAGATAACTATTAAACTCAGTTTAGTGATTACCTCATCGATAAAAAACATTTAAGACGTTTCCGGAAACATAAAAAGATTTAATATTTGCAAACCGCTTTTTTGTACGTTGCGGTACCCAGTATAAAAGGAGATGTCACACAGACATCTTATCAGTTCTTCCCTGCCCCACCCAGTAGCAATACACCACAACTTTTCACCATGAAACTGGTAATAATTTCAAACCACGAAATCTGTGTAATAATTATATGAAATATTAGTTGTTTAATGTTACGTTAAATTTTTTATTTTTGAGTAAAATAAAATGCCTTGTATAGTTTTAATTTTGCATAGTCACGTAAAAAATCGTTGAAATTCAAGATAAAATAATTCAAGTATAAAAGTTTTTTTTCTATGACAATAAATAATATAAATAAACTAACAAACTTTGTAAACAAAACATAGATTGTTTTTAACATCTACCGGTTTCGATACCGCTATATCTTCTTTAGGATGGACGCACAATTGTCAGTATATTGTGTAGCAGGTGCATGCAGTCAGGATGTTGAAGTACGAGTTTTGGTATAAACATTTTTTTTTAAAAAGTGAAATAAATTAATATTACTTTTAGAATTATTACCAGATTATATTAAATTTTTTTTGACATGTAAATACATATATACAATTTCATATTGTTTTTAAAAATATTTGTTTATCTACTCAAGCTTCAATATTCTGACGCACTCCCCTGGTGAAAAGTTATTGGCTAAAAACAATCAAAGTGGTTTATACAATGTTTGATAGATTTTAAAAATTAGTGATTATTTTCTTTTTAAAAGCCCACCGCGACCCAATCGTTAGGAAAAGCTTTTTGAATAATTTTTATTTCATTTGATTTAATCGTTTCAAAAGGAATCAATTGAATAGATATTTTAAAGAAGATTAGAATATGTATAAAAATAGCGCCATTAATATGTATGAACACATAAACAAAAAGTGAAAATCTAAGTAACACATACAGAATATTTATATTACATTCTTGAAATAGTTGAACTGCATATACACCTCCTGTAAATACACATCTATTAACTGGAAATAAAATAAATAAATACAATGTGTACCTTTAAAAATAAAATGGTATCAATGGATGATACGAGTGAGTTAGTAAGGTTTAAATTCGTTGATAGCTTATGATGATAGAATTATTATAGAAATTAAATAATATTAAGCTTGATACCTCTACTGGAGTTTAAAAATTGAATTTTAAAAACTGACTACTTTTTAAATATAGAATTTTTGAATTCTGATTCTACTCAAATATAAATAATTAAGTTAAAATATAATAATAATAATTAACCTATCATCATGAATAATAATCTCTGCAATGTAAACGCCAAATCTATCCATTATATTCTTGAACGCTGTATTTTACCAAGTATATAACTACGTATTAATTAATTCCAACGATTCTTCGTTGCTGTAATTTATGTACATCTGATGTAATACTAATAATTTGACTTTCCAGGCATTCTTCTTCTTCCTGGTGGCGTTGGCCCTGGCATCATCCAGCCCTGTGCCAGAGGAGCCGATCAAGATCCTCAAGTCCTCCTTCGACCTAGACCCCGCAGGCGCCTACAACTTTGGGTGAGTTTTCCACAACGGAATGTTGTTTGAGGCAGCATGTTTTATACGTTTGAAAATGATTTTAGCCTCTTGAAGATTATTATAATTTAATATTACTCCCTTTCAGATATGAAACCGAAAACAAAATCACTCACGAGGAGGTCGGCGAGCTGAAGTCCGTCAAGAATGAGGAAGGCAAGGACGAGCAAGTTGTGGTTGTCAAGGGATCATTCTCCTACGTCAACCCAGAAGGCACCCCCATCACCGTTACCTACTTCGCTGATGAGACAGGCTTCCACGCCGACGGAGTGCACCTCCCAGTTGCTCCCGTTGCCAGGAAGTGAAGTGATAGAGAAGAAGACCCCAAGCCCACGCCCTGATCACGACCGCGCTTCGACTAAAATGTATACCCTATGGAACAAATAAATTAAATCTGAAATACTTGGTTACTTTTATTTGAATTGTTCAGAACTCTACAACGAAAGACAAAACCCATAGAGATTAGGACTACGGTGCAGATTGAATATGAAGTCGCCATACAGTTATCGAAATAACTGAAATAATTTTTAATGACACTACTAGTGATACAAGTATTAAGGTAAAAATTATAATCTTTGTTACCTTGCTTTACACTTACTTAAAGTATTTATACATTTTCCATAAGATCGTCTACTTAATTCACGGTCATTATTTAGTTTTTATTTTTTTAAATGCAAATTATGACCAATAAGAATCTGTCAAAGGAGGCGAGACTAGCGGTACATAATGGTGTTCTTGTGCCAACCCTTATGTATGGAAGTGAAGTCTGGAACTGGCAAAAGAGGAATGAAAGTAGACTGAATGCGGTGGAAATGCGGTCACTAAGACGCTTGTGTGGAAAATATTTGGTCGATAGAGTGAGGAATGAACAAATTAGAAGTGAATGCAATGCTGGCTGTAGTTTGGTAGATAGAATAAAGAAAGGAGTGCTGAGATGGTTTGGTCATGTGGAACGTATGAACGAGGAAAGGATGGTTAAGAAAATATAAGAGGCGAGTGTTGAAGGCAACAGGAATAGAGGGCGTCCGCGAAAGACCTGGCAAGATCAGGTACTACAAGTATTTGAGGATGGCCTAGTTAAAAGCCGCAACAATCGTAGAACGTGTATGAGAAGATGTATGAATGTGGCCGAAGCAAAAGTGATGTGCCAGGATAGAAGAGTGTGGCGTTCAATCCTCTCTGCCTACCCTTGCGGAGAAACGGCGTGATGGTTAGTTAGTTAGTTAAATTTTACGCATAGATATTCCTAGATATGGTGATAGACAGACTTATAATGACCTCAAGGTGCAATCTAAAAACATTTTAAGGCAATTAGTGAAATGAAATGTTGCAGGATCATTTTTTTCATGTTGATAAATGAAAATAAATACGATCAATTACTACAAATATTGAAGGATGGCCCTGTTAAAAGCCCCAACAACCGTAGAACATGTATAAGTGTCTTGAACTGTAAATGTTATTAATTTACAGTTCAAGAGGTAATATTTGATTTTGATCGAGAATCTGATCAAACCTTAATGAAATGTTTAAATTTTTTACGATTCCGGGTAAAACATTTTTAAGTACCTATTGAAATTTTTCTTCCAAAAAAGTTTGTTCGTATTTAATAAATAAAGTGTTGAGACGACGACTTCTGTATACTGGAAAAAATAATATGAACAGATACATATTTTCTCTTTTAAAATGCTGTTATTTTCTGCAAAACATAATTAAACTACAACAGAAAAGAAAAGATACCATACTTGTCAAAATTGACTATAAACAAAATAATGTAGTAGAAATATCATCAAAATGTAGCCTCAGCCCTGAATTTTATAGCGCCACATTCGACAAGTAGCACAGGTAGCCCTCGGTATACGATACAATCTTGTTTCTAAAAGAATACGTGTATACCGAATCGGAATAAAATAAACACAGTTCCCCAAAAAGTTGTAAACTATCTCAAACTGGTATGAAAATTTAAAAATTACCGCAAAGACTAAGAAAGGTATCTATAAATGTTTATAACGCCAATTTACGAATGTGCGAGTACTCAGCATCGCTATATGTAAATTTTATCTCTAATCCGAATATAAAACGATTAAAACCAACGTATAATATTAGGTCCTTACATATGAAATTGGCGTTTAGTATTGGAGGAACATAAAGCCGATTTTTTTTATTATAATATATTTATTTAATCAAAGTATTTATCATTGCTATCTATGCACTTTTGCCATCTCATAGGTAGTTCATCGATCCCTTTACTAAAAAAACCATTCGGACGGGAATCAATAATCAATAAATCGCGCGTTTGTTGATTTGCTTCACTCAATTCGTGAGGTACCCACCTTTCAAGCTTTTTCACCTTACCAATTTGCTTCAAGTGGATTAAAATAGTTTTATCACTAACACCGCAGCCTGCAGCTAACTCGGATGTGGTTTGCGATGGATCCGCTTCCACCATAGCCTTCAATTCTTCATTATCAACTTTGGTCTCCGGCCGTCCACGGGGCTTGTTCTGCAGGTCGAAATTTCCAGAACGAAAACGTTGGAACCAAAAACGCACTGTGTTTTCTTTTGCGGCACCGTCGCCATACACATCATTAATTCTTCGAGCCGTTTCTGCAGCACTGGTGCCACGGTGGAACTCGTACTCGTAAATAACGCGATATTTCAAGTTTTTCATTTTGTAAACTGAGTGACGCAAAGAAAAAAACAATTGAGGAAAAACAAATGAATTATAATTTTTAAAACACAAATACATGAGTAAATAGCCGTATAAATTTGGATTTGGAATTCCTAACCAAAGAGAAGATATTTGAGATCAAATTTGCCAGTACGGCAAAACGCCAATTTCATATGTAAGGACCTAATATATTAGTCTAAATTGATTTGAGTTCTAAATATTCTATCTATATATAGTATAGTATATATAGATAGTATTCTATATATATAGTATTTAAATAAAAAATTGTATTGTTTCTCCTCATAGACATTTTGAAAAATAAATCTGGCAAAGCTTTGGGTAGTTAATCTATACCTATAAAACTCAATGTCTGTCTGTCAACCACACTTCCCTCCAATACATTGCATATTTGTAAACAAATATGCACCGTTTGACAATTTTGTGCACTTTTTCTTGAGGACCCCGCGGAAAACCCCCGTCCCCCTCTTTAATCCAAAATGTATTTTCTAAATAAATCTAGGTATACAGAGTGATAGATCTGACCCAAATTTTGCAAACTTATTATTAAGGACCGTTGCCAAAACGTAGGCGCCATTTCCTCTTCCTCCTTTACCCCACCTCCAATCTGCGATATATTCTCTATAAAAATCTACACCATTTGACAGGGACAAATTTTTCATACTTATTCTTTAGGATCCTGCTAAAAGCACAGATGCAACTTCTTCTCCTCCATTTACCCCACTGCCTTAACATATACACACTCGAAATCACAATTCTAAAAAAAAATTCCTGGTCACACCTCATCTACACAACAAATGAACTCAATTCCGACCACAACCCAGTCTTCTTAGAAGTGCTTGATATTAACAATAACCCACAACCCTCGCCCAAAAAATTGCATATAAACTGGCCTCTTTTCGAGAAATTAATAAAAACTAAACTCAACATACCTAAACCCACACAATCCACCACCAATTTTGATCACATCATAGAAGACTGCACACACCATAACTTCAACCATGACACAAACCTCAAAACCATCCTCACCAAACGCCCCTTGCATATCAAAACTTTAATACAACCCAAAATCGCGCCAGAAGACAATTGCAGAAATACTAGCCTAAAACAGAAATAAATAAATTGCCTTCCCCTCAGAGAAACGTCTCGCGAATAGTTTGAAAGAGAAAATCCGTTCAGCGCTATACTCACACAACAATGAACTTTGGCAATATAAATTGTCCACGCTAAAAATTGAAAATTGAATGGTTTGGAAATTATCCAAAGCCCTTCGCTCCACTTAAACTCCGATTACCCCAGTACACACAATTTCGTGCCTGGTTTATGATGAGGAAGAAAAGGCGGAAGCATTTGCTGACAGCCTGAAACTCCAATTTGCACCAAACACCCATCCTCAAACCAAACATACATTGAATACATAGACTCATACATATAAATCATCACCCTCTGACAACACACTCTTCATTACCCCTGAAGAGATCAGGGCTATCCTATCCAAATCCAAAAAAAAAACAAAACTGCCCCGGACCCTGATGGCGTCCCAGTAAAATTAGTAAAACTTTTCCCCAATAAGGGTCTCACACTCTTAACATACATAATCAACATGGTTCTTCGTCTTCATTATTTTCCAAAAGCCTGAAAATCAGCTAATGTCATTCTCCTCCTCAAACCAGACAAAGACTCCCTCTTCTGCTCGAACCATCGCCCAATCAACCTTCTTTCCAACATAATGGAAAAAATTGTACTTAACTCCAAGATCAACATTTTATTCAAAACGTCATACCTCTCGAACAGCATATTTCAGAGTACACCCCTCCACATTTCACCAGCTTTTCAGAGTAGTCCAATTTATTTCAGAAAGCTTCGTACGCACGCAATCTTCCTTGACGTTGCTAAAGTCTTTGACAAAGTCTGGCATAAAGACATCCTTTACAAATTACACATACATGATATCATCCCTCAATTATTCGGAATCCTCAAGTCCTTCCTGAGGAACACAACCTTTTGTCAAAATGAACTCAAACACCGTCTCTGTCCCCAGAACCACGCGAGCGGACGTCCCCCAAGGGTCTCTTCTCTCACCACACATGTTCAATATTTACCCAAGTGACATACCTAGACACACTCGAAAATTGCCTTCTACGCAGACGACACCGCAATCCTTACACGTGCATCGTTGTTTCAATTTCAATTTAAAAAAAACAACTACTCGCGTTGACAGTTGAAAACGACCGCGGATATTATATATCCGAATATTCATACTTTCGTACTTTCTGGATTATTTTAGTGTTTAGTAGAAGATTCTCGTGGCTTCTATGCTTTTCTAGGTATTTCTCAAATGTTTCAAATGACTACCGAAGGTCGTAGATCACCCTGGGCCGTTCTCGATTCTTCGATAGTTTTGTGACAAGTGACAGAGTCCATAAATTATAGTCCATACATACACTTAACCAAGCATTTCTAATTGCATTTTACAACTTTGATGAAAATGTTTAGCCATTCCCCACCTCTCTCCCGGATATTCTATTCATCTCCTGCCTGGATTAAACTTAAGCATTGTTAATTAGACGTTTCGAAAAACAATAGAACCTTCCCGCTTCATTTTTTAAAACTAAATCTGTTAACCGAGCAACAACAGGTACCTACATGCCGGTAGTTATAGATGAAGTTGAGCAGTGCTCAGAGAGGGGACAAAGAACTACTGAGAAGTACAATTAGTTATGTCTAGTTATGTCTGTACAGTTAATTTATATCGAGAACAATCTTATGTTATAAATTATTACAATTGTCAATCCGAAATTATATTTCAATTAAAATATTTTGCGTTCTAACAAGGGTGAATATAAAATCTTGAAGAGGCGACATCTCATTTGTGAGGTAATTGTCTTAATATTGTAGTTAATGAAATTATTATTATTATCAATGTGAGTACTAAATTTTAACGTGTTACATTTTTGATATAAAAATTTAAATTTCAAGAAAAAAGTTTTTTCGTATTTTCTTATAGATTTTCATATTCTTTTTGTCACTTAAGCAAAACTATAGTAAAATTCATTTCAAGTAAAGTTTATAAAAGTGGGTACAAATTGTAAACAAAATGTATAGTATTCTTCTTATTTATTTATATCCAAAGAGTATATGTACATTTAAATCAGAGCGGAGTCGTCGTAACAGGGACTAGTGATGTTCTTCAAGGACAGTTCACTTCCTCGTGGGAGCGACGGGGATGTGAGCTCCTTCAGCGTGGAAGCCTGTCTCGTCAGCGTAGTACGTCACGGTGATGGGGATGCCGTCAGCGCCGACGTAGGAATACGTTCCCCTAACTGCGATACCCTGCTCGTCTTTGCCTTCCTCGTTCTTGAAGGTCTTCAGCTCTCCCACTTCCTGTTGCGTGATTTTGTTCTCGGTTTCATATCTGAAATTTGACAAATTAATATCGTGTTGCATGAGTGGAAAATCTTGACCGAAAATCAAAGAATGCATTGTTCAATCGTGCAACACATATAATACAATGCAGACAACTCACCCGTAGTTGTAGCCTCCTGCGGGGTCTAGGTCGAAGGAGGACTTGAGGATCTTGATCGGCTCCTCTGGCACAGGGCTGGCTGATGCCAGGGCCAACGCCGCCAGGATGAAGAAGAATGCCTGCAACGACAAATTTTTGTATTTTTCGCTATTAGGGAGAGCAAATATTCGGAACGGGAATTAGATAAACTTTTTTTTTTAATCAAAATGTGTTGTTATTTTTAACAATTAAATCACTCATTAATAAAAAAAATTAAATCATAAATTTGAACGTCCTTTTGTCTAGTTATAGTTAAATTTTTAATAATTATAATAAAACATTTTACGGGAATTCATTCTACATTCTACAAAATTATCTAAAAAATTTAACTAATTTAAATTAATTAACAAACTACATATAACTAAAGCATTTCAATTTATATCACTTTTTCTGTTAATTGAGCAATGATTTCTGACATACATGTTACCTGCAGTGGAAATATATTTTCGGACATATTTTCCGCCTCAAAATTTTGGATATATAATATTAAAAAAATTTCAAAAATTTACCATAATATTCATTATTTTTTTATGTATTAACTAATGTGTAAAATTCATCGTATAAGTATAAAGGAGCAGATTTTTCGCAGAAAATATATAAAATAGGTAATCACCAACTAAATTATTTGTGAACTGGAAATGTTTAAATAGACTCCTATTTGCAAATTAAACGTTTCTTAATAATTCATGATTCTCTTAATTAACCTACTAGGCCTTTTACAATATATAAACATATGAAGGGAAAGAGATTACTGCTACCGTAATGTTGTATTCTTGCATATTAATCTAAAAAGACATATTTTTATGTATGTGTAGCTACCCAAGTGGCTTAATTTGTAATCTGAATTGTATTTGTATTCCCAGCATTAAATATAATAATTCGTTTTCTAACGTCACTGTTTATACATACCAATTTCATGATGAACTATTGATTAGTATATAGATACTGGATAAGAGACAGAGAAGAACTGATAAAATATCCGTGTGACACTTACTTTTATACATACTACTGCGCTGTATAAAAAAAACCAGTCCCTGACAATATGCCGAATGAACAGGTCATCTTCAAAAGATTTGTAGCGATGAGGTAATCATGAAATGCTCTTTTAAATATCAAATCAATCACACCCATGCAAATGAAATGCCTATGAAACGGCATCATTCGCTTGATTACGTGTGGATTTATTGTTTTTGTTTTCTTCCTTTACCATTATTTTTACGATATTTTGTTTTAAAACCATTTTTGAGACATTCCCGTTATGGGTCTTAATTTATTTAGCCATTTTATTTCGATCAGTAGGTATTTTGTCAGCAACTGTATCATCATCATCTGAACATCATCTGAATATTAATAAAAACTTTAAAATATTATTTAATAGATCGTATACAAAATAGTTGAATTATTACATGCACAAATCTTGTAGTTTAAGAAATACACAAGTCTAACGAATATGCAGATATATTACAGTTATACGTTTTTTCAATAAAGTAGTAAAATACAATTAGAAATGCTTGGTTCAGTTCTGTGTGATTATTCATGTATACAGTTGTATATTATTTTCGGAACACAACCTAATAATAGATAACACGTCAATCAAGATTCTATTAAATATGATGAAAATTTAAAAATAAAAAACATATATTATTCACATACATGTTTCCACAAAATTTCTCAAGGGTCAAAGCACTTAAATAAATACAGATTACTAGAAAGAGAGAACATTAATTGCAAAAGAGGAAAATTCAAAACATTTATTGTCCTAAAGTAGAGTGACAGCCCCTTAAAAAGCATAAAAATTCATTGATTATTAATTTTACTCCAAGGATACCAAATCTGGCTACAACTAACTTGACTTCTCGATAAATAATATTTTTACAATGCAACAAAAATAATCGAATTGCATTCCTTTTATTTTAAAACTTGTTTGATGGGGGGGGGGGGGGGGTTGTCGGAGGAGGGAAAATTGTATCATTTTACAATTTGGAATTAAAATTAACTTTGAGTGAATTACATTTATATTTGGGGATGATTGTAAAGGGAGAGGGAGGAGATTGCGTCTTTGATATTTGCAAGGTCCTAAAGAATAAGCATGCAAAATTTGGGTCATATCTGACACGCAGTGTTGATTTTTAAACAAAATATATCGTAGGGGTGGGAGAGGGTAAGGGATGAGAGGGGAGAGGAAATGACGACTTAATTTTCTGCAGGGATCCAAAAAATAATTATGCCACATTTGGGTCAGATCATATAGGAAGCATATTGGGCAGGGAGTGGGGTAAAGAGAGTAGAGAATGGCGCATATATTTTCCTTTATTAGGGTTCTAAATAATAAATAAACAAAACTAAGGTCAGACCTGCTATGGTGTAGATATTTAAAGAAAAAATATTGGGGTGGGGTTATGTTAGGCTTATGTTTTCCAATAGGTACTAAAGAATAAGTATGAAAAATTTGGTTCAGATCGGTTAAAGGTTCAGATTTGAATAGAAAATATATCATTGGGAGTGGGTGGGACGAAATTTCGACTACGTAACCCGCCGGATTCTTAAGAATAATGTATGCAGTATGCAAAATTTGTTCCAGATCCGTAAAGCGGTGTAGATTTGTATAGGTAATAGACAGACATTGATTATTTTTGGTATAGATTATTTATTGAATGGAAAATGAATAGTAAATTTGTGATATTAATATTTTTTTTGCATTACAGATTGCTCCATTTACAATGCACGTATATCTTAGACCTAAATGGAGGCGATCCGCTGCTTGATGCATTCAATGCTATCATTAAATACATCGACATGATCGCTCAGTTCATTTAAGAGTTACACACTACGCTTTATGGTGTGCTTATTCATTATTTCTGCCGTTCTGCATTTTGGGAAATGAAATTGCGCGTGACCTCGACTTCGCAAATAATTGTTTGGTACAAACAGAGCATAATTCTCTAGCAGGTTCGGGGCATCATTTTATTTCTTAAAATTTTAACCCCAACATGACTAGGCCCTCCTGTCTGCGCGACTCGAGGCTGCGGTAGTTACATTCCCTCAGCAGTACTTCATGGTACATGAATGTAGGATATTCTCCTGTTCACGCGTGTATAAGTAGCGCAAGAATTTCTTTTGAATCTGCTCAATCATGTCGATGTATTTCCGTCGGTGTGGGCTCCACACTGCCATTCGATATTCCAATTTTGAGCGAATGATGAAATTGTACATTTTCTCGATGCACTTCTCATTCGAAAATCCTTTTGATATATGTGTTACGAAACCTTAAAGCTTATAACACATTGTAACTAGTTGGTTTATGTGACTTGAGCAAGTTAGTCTGGCATCAAAAACAATATCGAGATCCTTGATCTCAGTAACGCGTGAAATTTTTTCTTTATTAATCGTATAATCGAACTTTATTGGTGTTACTGAACGACTATAAGTAAGACATGTACACTTTTTTATATTAAAATGCAGATTGTTCTTCTTAGTCCAGTCCACTAACGCATCTAAGTTTTTAAATTAATACATTCACGCATAGTCGTAATCTTAGCATAAATTTTCAGGTCATCCGCAAAGAGCACACATTTCGCTGTTTTTATTCTGTCATGTATATCGTCTATCATAATTATGAACAGTACGGGACCAAGGGTTGATCTTTGCGGAATTCCTGAGTATGCTGGGAAAATTGTTGAACATTTGTCTTCTATAGTACATATTGGAACCTGTACTTCAAGTATGATGCGAAGAATTTTGATAAATTGTGGTCTAATCCGTAATGATGTATCTTTTTTAGAAGTATATCGTGGATCAACTCGGTCGAATGCCTTTGAGAAATCTAAGTATATAACATCAGTCTGGGCTAAGGCATCCAATCCTAGGGCTTTATCATGAAATACGGTAAGGAGATTTGTTGTTGTAGACCTCTTTGTTAAAAATCCATGTTGGCCACCTTTTAATACATACACAATGAATAAACTTACAAAACGTAAAGAAAACTCTAATTATGAGAAAATATCAAAAAACTTTTGCGTGTTTTGTTACCATGTATGATTTTTCTTATCTACAGTTTAAAATTTTAGTATAAATTATCCTCTACTAGCAATTGTTTACCTATGCCTATGTCAGCCGCTTCGCGGCCAATTGTATCTGTCAAGTTTCCATTTTTCAATACGGAAAATAAAATTTACAAAATATCAAGAAAAGGAAAGTGTTCTACAATACCAGAATCCTATTTACGAGCAGTGTTTGACGCTGTTTAAGCGCAATCCGAAGGAGTTTCTACGTCATTTCGTGACCGTCGACGAAACATGGATCCACTGGTACACACCAGAGACCAAGGAACAGTCGAAACAGTGGACTTCACCCGGTGAACGTGCTCCGAAGAAGGCGAAGACTGTCCTATCGGCCGGAAAGGTGTGATCTACATCGACTACCTGCAGAAGGGCAAAACGATCACAGGGCTGTACTATGCCGAATTATTGGGCCGACTCGCTGAATTGCAGAAAAAACGGCCACATTTGGCGAAGAAAAAAGTGCTCTTCCACCATGACAACGCACCGGCTCACACCTCCACCCTCACCAAGGCCAAATTGGTCGAATTGGGCTACGAACTGCTGCCCCATCCACCGTATTCTCCAGATTTGGCCCCGTGCGACTTTTTTTTGTTTCCTAACTTGAAAAAGTCACTCACCGGGCAGAAATTTGAGTCGAATAAGGAGGTCATCACCGCCACGGAGGCCTACTTTGCAGACCTCGAGAAAACGTATTTTTCAGACGGGTTAAAGAAATTGGAGCTTCGCTGGATCAAGTGTATCGAGCTAAAAGGAGATTACGTTGAGAAATAAATTGCCACTTTTCCAAAATTTTCGTTTTTCATTTGTAGGCTAGGTACTTATTGGACCGCCCTTGTAAAGGTGTTCTTATTAACAAAATACAAAAAATATATTTGCAGAATGGTTATATATTATACCTATATATATATATTTAAAAAAAAATACGTTTGTAAATTCCGTTCCATCCATTAATCGCATAGAACTTCTGAAATATCGAACTTCCATACTGTTACAAAGTTAATAGAACTCGATAATCGGCCGTATTCTGAAATAAGCAATATTTATTTTTTGCATTTGTATTTTGACAGTTATTGTATAACATTGTGATGCTGCGAATTTTGACTTAATAAGTTTGGCAAGTTTGAAAATAATGAATTCAATCAATATTCCAGAGAAAAAATCAGGTTATACTGTCTATGGAAGATGTCAGTGACAGACAAAACGTATATCCCTCATGCGTGCCCCCTTCATTAAAATGAAACAACTATCGAATTATTATTTGTATTTATTTTTATCGATAAAATTACAGCATCTTATTTATTAATAAATTATATAGCATTTTATTTGAATGATTATATTAATAAATGTATTTTAAAAATAAATCAATTTGTAGGTCGTTTCACAATTCACTTCACATCATATCGCCGGTTTGTGATGTTTCGAGTCTTCCATAGGAATTCTGAAAAATAATTATATATGTATTTATGTAACGGAGAAAATGACACGTAAAATGACATTAACCCTAGATTCATAAACTATATTTAGGGTTACATTGTTCATAAACATATTCTCATTTAATGATTACGGGAGATATTGAAAAATAAAAGTACAAAGATTAATTAGAATGAACTTTTATTTGGAATTAAAACATTTAAAAAAATTCGCGCCACGCGCTGTGAGACTTTTGAGGGTGTATGAGAGATGTATGTTCATGAATCTAGGGTCAAGTTCACTTCGCAGTTTAAAAAAATATAAAGCGTAATAATCGTTCAATAAATAAATGTTTTGAACGTATTATTGAACCATGTTTAATGCAAAAACAATAAAAACAAAAGCGAAATGCGGTAAAACTACACTTACGTTAAATGTCAAAAGGCGGTATGGCCAGCACAAAAAATTTCTGCGTTACAGTTTTGGCTGCAATTACGTTGGCTGATTTGAATACACGGATTTCACGAAAATATTTAAAAAAAACTATAATTTCCGATAGTTTAATTTTCGATAATTTGGATTTGGATGTACTTTATTATCAGTTTGTTCGTATTCCTAATTTTTTTAATCCTTTTAATGTACTCTAAACTGTTTTTTTTAACTGGCAACAGAAATCATCCAATGATCGCATTTTTGGCGTAAATGATATATAGATATAAACAAACTGTAAGATATTTGCCCCAGCGCTGGCATATCCCATGAGGCTGCAAAGCGAATTTGCACAAAGCAAAGAGAAAATAAGAAATAATGGAAACTGGAAACAAAACGATGATGGTTAGTATAAAGCGAATATGGTACAACAAACAAAAATATTATTTAAAAAAGATTGATACGAAATGTATGTAGGTAGGTACTCGTATATCACGCGCGTGCTATCAGTATAATAATGTAGGTAAAAATATATTAATATACTTGCTGCTTGTACCCGGCGTTAACCGGCTTAAGGATTTAGTTAAAAATAAATTTGTGGGGGGACACAAAGGTTCCATTGATTTACAAAGAATAAAAATGCTGTTTCCAATTAATCTAGGCTGGGGTGGATAGGATGTCCAGGAGGGAATTGTGAACCTTTGTATTCCGCCGGGACCTAAAGAAAAAGTATGCAAAATTTGTGTCACATCGGTCGAATGATATAGATTTGTACAGAAAATATATCAGGTGAGGGTAAAAGTTGTCTTTATTACCCGCTGGGTAAGTACTAAAGAATAAGTATGAAAAATTTGCGTCAAATAGGTCGAATGGTGTAGATTTGTACAGAAAATATATCAGTGGAAAGGGTGGGGTAAAGGGTGAGGGGATAAATGTTACCTTTGTTACTCGCCGGGTCATAGAGAATAATCACGCTAAATTTAGGTCAGATTGGTCAAACCTTGTAGATTTATTTAGAAAATATATCAGGGAGAACGGTGGGGAAAGGGAGAGGGGGTGAATATCGCCTGTGTTACCCGCCGAGTCCTAAATCATAAGTATGCAAAATTTGGGTCAGATCGGTCAAATGATGTAGATAGGGGAGGGGAAGGGATAAAGGGAGAAGGAAAAATGTTATCTGCCGGGTCCTAAAGAATAAGTTTGCAAATTTTGAGTCCGATCGGTTGAACGGTAGGTACAGATTTGCATTGAATATATATGAGGGGGAGGGGAAATGTCGCCTTTATTACCCGCCGGGTCCTAAAGCATAAATATTTAAAGAGTAGAATCGGACAAACGGTGTGTATTTGTATATAGAACAGACAGACAGACACACAGACAGACGGACATCGAATTTTATAGGTATAGATTTTAGGAAACAAACCTTAATTAAATATTTAGTTTGAGGTTTCCGCGATCACTCGTATATGAAACATTTGGGGCTTCTGGAATGGATCGCGTTCGAGAGTGTTTTCTCTGAGGAAACCTGGGCCAAGGGAAGATATCACTAGCCATTGTCAAGGCTTGGCCTCAAAAGGTACGGTAGAACCATACTTGTCAATGGTTGAAATACCACTCAAGAGTTCTTAGAAATTAATCCCACCTAAGAGGGATAAATATATCATATGTGAGTTCTGACGATTTATCCCGCTTCGATGGGAAAGTACTATAAAGTCCAGCAGTACTCAGGTACGGCTGGACTCTAGAAAAATAGCCCCAAAAATACCGAGTAACGTAAAGAGGCACATAAAAAAATGTGTTGTGTCTCACACAAAGTGAGTGGAAAAGAAACATGTGGATAAGGGAACATTCAATATTAACTGATATAAGTGAATAGGCCAAGGAAATGAAATGGAAATGAGCAGATCATGTCTCAGGATAGACAATTGCTAGACTTATCCAGTGGTCCTCGAGGGGCATCAGAAGATCAGCGCACAGCGACCTTTTCACCTGCTGGTCGACCTTCTCACTCAGCAAATTGTCAGAGACTAGTTTTTTATGCGCCTCGGTAGTTTGTATAAAAGTTAGTGTCACACGGATATTTTATCAGTTCTCCTCTGTCTCTTATCCAGTATCAATATACTAATCCAACGTTCATCATGAAATTGGTAAGCATATACAGTGACGTTAATCACGACATTAATGTTAAAAAAATAAAATACATTACAAATAAAGCAGTTAGGTGCACAAGTAAACCTACTCAAATATCTTAGCATTAAGACGCAGATAATATACAACAAGGATGCAGTGATTAATTATCAGCAGTCAGCCGTGTTCCTTTACAATGTATCTTCAATACTTGCAAAATATTAAGAAAAAACTAAATTTCTAGATTTTTAAAAATATTTAGCCATTAAAAATTCAAAAATGGTTATAATGCCTGTTTTCAGTCAAAGCAAAAATAAACTCCTTACGTTTATTTTCAACACCGTATCATTTACTACCTACTCAAAGCAATTCAATTCAGTCGCTCCTTACGTTTTATTCAGCTGTTTACAACCATATACCTAATCATTCAAATATAGTTTGAATTATATTACACGGCTGTGTCTAATCTAGAGAGATATTATGAATAGTAATCTAGTAGATTGAATTCAAATTTATAAAACAAGACAACGTATACCTACATAAAAGTTCATTATGGTTTGGTTTCTGGTAAAATCTTTAATGCATTGAAATCCTTTAGTAAATTGAGAGAAGGGCCTTAAACATTGGAAACCAATGAATTGAGTATGTTAAATATAAGCTAATTTTTTAAAGTAGCGATAAATAGTCACTATTTAATTATTATTCTGTTTGTATGAGTACATTAAAATGTTAAATCTATTTTCGTAAAATGTATTTATAAAAACCAAGGACATGTATTACGTAAAGGTAATAAACATGTAACGGAATTGTAAGCGAAAGAAAAGTTCAAATCTGAGAATATTCTTTTTGGAGAATATAAATTTAAATCATTGACAATTTAAAAATATATTAAATATGAAATTCGACCAATTAGGCTTATCTTACCTATGTTCCTGTTCCCATCATTCATGTTCAAAATAGTGAAATAATAATTTGTCGTTGCAGGCATTCTTCTTCATCCTGGCGGCGTTGGCTCTGGCATCAGCCAGCCCTGTGCCAGAGGAACCGATCAAGATCCTCAAGTCCTCCTTCGACCTAGACCCCGCAGGAGCATACAACTTCGGGTAAGTTATCCATTGTCGAGTTATTGGGTTGCGACAGTATTATATGTGAAATGATGTATGTTTGTATTTTATTTTCTACTAAGCCTTTTCACACATACGACACGATATTAATTTGTCAAATTTCAGATATGAAACCGAGAACAAAATCACCCAACAGGAAGTGGGAGAGCTGAAGACCTTCAAGAACGAGGAAGGCAAAGATGAGCAGGGTATCGCAGTTAGGGGAACGTATTCCTACGTCGGCGCGGACGGCATCCCCATCACCGTGACGTACTACGCTGACGAGACAGGCTTCCACGCTGAAGGAGCTCACATCCCCGTCGCTCCCACGAGGAAGTGAACTGAACATCACTTGTCCCCATTCTGATGACTCTGCTTTAACTTAAACGTGCATACACTCTTTGGATATAAATAAACAAAAGGAATAACAAATATCTTGTTTAGTATTTTTACTTACCCTCCTTCGTAAAGTTTATTAGAAATTTTTAAATATAAAACTTATATAGGTAAAAAATAAAAAAATATATCGATATCTAGGACATTAACACTATAACTCACTAGTAACAATATTTTTTGGTTAATTACAAATAATACGATTATCACGGACCGGAGACGTATACATTTAATGAAATCTTTTTTCTCCCCTGTTAAAACATAACATACATATTTAATATTCGATTTGGATGGTTGCAATTATTGACGTACCTATCTAAAGATATTGTTTGATAAGTATGAGCTAGGAACTGATTGGAGCTGATACTGGCGTTTTACATTCACTTTACAGTGCGAGAATAAAGAAATACTTGTTGAGTGTCAGGACCAAACTGCCATGTTTTTAAATCTATGCAAAGGTACTTTAATAATGGTCACTAAATGTGATTTTTCAGGGTGAGATCAAAAAGTGATGTGCCATGGGGTAACAGTAGAAAGAACATTGATGGACTGAGTGAATGTTTCTGACATGGAAAATCCACAGATTTGAGCCATTTTTTCTACACAGTTCCTAATTAAGGTAACTTCAACACATCTTGCGAGTGCTGGAGAACCGACCAGGAAGATTCTTGGCAAAATTGGACGGAATGCGGCCGCTGGGTCGTTTCAGACTTAACTTTATAAAAAAACTAGTATTCCTGCGAAATATTTTTTTAAACACTGATACATTTTTTGATTTATCAGGTAAATGATTTTAAAATGTAGGTCTTACAATAGGATTCTTAAAATTATTAAATTTAAATTTTCAAATTGGTAAATGAAGGCCCAAAACCGACATTAATGTCAGTAGAGAGACCTCTTTCTATTTAAGAAAGACAATCAAATTAGTATGTGTAAGCCATGCGTATGACGCACATTTTTTGATATTTACGGGTCTAAACACCAACACGATGAAATAATGTGCCTCGTACGCACGGCTTGCGCGTACTAATTATATTGTTTTTCTTAAATGAAAAGAGCTACAAAATAGATTGTCTATATTGGTTATGAAATTTAATAGCAGTAACAGGTTTATTTATGCAAAGATAGTGCATCGCAAAGACAGGGTGATGCTGTAATTTGTCAACTCATATATTTATCGAAGGAAAATTTCATGCTGTGTTTCTACAAGGTATTGCCGAAGTCTTGGTCGTTATAGTCCAGTCCAGATCAATTTCTGCAACTGCTAGTTGACATCGATCTTACTCGATTATGCAAATCCACAAATCGATTATTCAGATCGGATCCACTCACCCGTTCGTGGCCACCAACTTATCTAATCGTTAAAACAAAAAAAATCAAAACTTTATCAATTTTTGAGACATTGATTATTTTTAGCGTCGACCATTTGCAGTATCTTCATCAGAAAACCAAAATGATTATTTCAGTTTCGACTATACTTTTATAGTTTTTTAAAATCAGAACTAGTATTACATACATCAAAAACGTATTATAAAAATGTTTCTTTCGTCAACTAATATATGTACATTAATTTATTTGTAATGGCTGGTACGCAGCACGGAACTTGAAGCCTCTGATTTGACCTTTAGGTTGGTAATTTGTACCATCTCAATCGCGAAACCACTCACTCACCTTTCAGATTGGATGTTAAAAAATCAATATTTATAGATTATTCAGTGATTAATTGATGTTGACTTCTTTCCCACATTTATACTCGAGTCCCACAACATATATATATATATATATCTATATATTATATATATATATATATATATATATATATGATATATAGAATATATAATATATCTACGAACATACAATCAGACGTAGCTATTTAGACATTATGGAGGCCACTGTTTTTATCTGAAATCAATAGGGTTTTTAATTTAGTTTAAGAACATACATTTCTTCTACATGAATCTAATCTCCCCCCAAAAAATTGAAAATTTAATTTTTTACAGGAGTGTAAACAGGAAACCTAGATTTTTCGCCATTTTTTATTCCTTTTTTTGCAATTAAAAAGTAATTTGGACAATGGTATTACAACAAATTTAGGTACGTATAGTACGTAATTATAAAAAAAGTATTTGCGAATTTTTAAAATGATTGGTTAAAACCTATTTGTGCTGGAATGTACACAATACAAAAGGTCGTTTCGAGAGAAACGCGTTTAAATAAGAAAGTCACTGAAAAAAAGAATGAGATTATTTTAATTACTTACTGGTTAATCAGCGATTTCTGGATCACATAGCGATCCTTTTTCTTCTTCATATACTTGTCCCTCTCCTTTCCAAAAATACGTATTCATAAATGACTACCTGAATGACTTTAAGGTGGACGCTCACTTAAACACCCCCATAACACCGGAACGAATTGAAATTTGTATTTAAAACTTTGAGAAAATATTCTTAAATAGGTGTACTAACAATTTATGAAATAAAAAATCTAGTTTTTGAGTCATCTAACCCTATTTCCCCCCGTTAAGAATCTCCGTTCATTTCAAACGAGTTTATTCGAATCGCACTAAAATCCAGCACTTAACGTTTTTTAGGCTCCAATCAAATGGTATGAAATTTTTGAATTTTACAAATACCTTTGTGTTATTTTTGTGGTTTGGAATAATAACTCACTTTAAGAATAACAAGCTATTAATATAATATCAATCATAAGTTTATTCGACAAACTTAATTAAGAAATACACAGTGGTATATAAAATATACAAAATAAACAGTAGAGTATAATTTTTACAGAGTTAATTGTCACGTTTTTTAAATGGATGTATATTCTATTGTAAACTTGCGGTTGCGTTGCCCGGTTAACAGATTAAGTCTTAAAGAAGTTTGTGGGGGAAAGGTGCAATTTGCAAAATCTCAATATTATAAAGTTTCCATTAAATCCTGAAAGGAGGTGGATAGGATGTGCGGGACAATGGTGGGGAATGAATATTGATATTTTTATCAGACTTGTAAAATGCAACTATTAATTCTTGGTTCAGTTTAATACGATTGTTCACGAGTATTTTATTTTTGGAACACAACCTAGTAAAAGATAACTTAGTAATCAAGATTCTATTAAATACTAGCTGTTCGTACCCGGCGTTTCTCGGGTTGAGGATTTAGTAAAAATTATTTTGTGGGAGGAAACAAAGGTTCCATTGTTTCGCAAAATCTCTAATAAAAACAATGTTTCCTTGGATGGGATGTCCAGGAGAGAATTGTGACCTATTTATTCCGCCATGACCTAAAGAAAAAGAATGCAAAATTTGGGTTAGATCGGTCATACGGTCTAGATTTGTTGGTCTAGATTAAATATAAAAAGGAAGAGGGTGGGGTAAAGGGGTAGGGGGAAGGGGGAAAAGTCGCCTTCGTTACCTGCCAGGTCATAATGAATAATTTTGCAAATTTTGAGACCGTTCGGTTGAACAATATAAATTTGCATTACAGAAAATATATCAGGGGAGGGGGAAGGAAAAGCGAGAGGGGGTAAATGTCGCCTGTGTTACCCGCCGGGTCCTAAATCGTAAAATTTGGGTCAGATCGGTCAAATGGTGTAGATTTGTACAGAAAATATATAAGGAGGAGAGGTAGAGGTAAAAGGGGAGGGGGGAAATGTCGTTTATGTTATCCGCTGGGTTCTAACAGATAAGTTTGCAAATTTTGAGTACCATCGGTCAAACAGTACAGATTTGCATTGAAAATATATCAGGGGGAAGGAAGAGGAAATAGGGGAAGAGGAAAATATCACCCTTGTTACTCGAAGGGCCCTAAAGAATAAGTTTGTAAATTTTGAGTCCGTTCGGTTGAACAGTGCAGGTTTGCATTGAAAATATAAAAAGAGGAAGGAGGAAATGTCACCTTTATTACCCGCCGGGTCCTAAGGAATAAGTTTGAAAATTTTAAGACTGACCGGTCGAACGATTTGCATTGAAAATATATCACGGGGAGGGGAAGAGGTAAAAAGGGAGGAGAGAAATGTCACTATTGTTACTCAAACGGTGTAGATTTGTATAGAGAATAGGCAGACAGAAAAAATCTGTCTATCGGAAAAAATTGGTAACCATCAGGATACCACCCCAGAGCTTTTGCCAATCGAAAATTAAAAATAAAACGTATGACTACAAACGAGAATTGAATAAAAACACTGCTGTATATGTCCCGTTGTCAAATTCAAAAATATTAGACGTTTCGGTGAGCTCGGCTTTTTTTATCCAAAAAAAATATAAACAAACATCATATAATTTCAGACCAAAAACAACACTCTGATGCTTGTCTCTGTATCCGCCGGATATGGCCCGCTGCTTCCTATTCCCAGCGTTTTGTCGCTGAAAGAGCTAAACGCCATACTAAAAACGCGTTGCAAAAGTGCTTCGAATAATGGAAATGGAGCTACTCTGTAGGAATTACATTAATATTGATGAATAAATAAAAATTATTCTAATTAATCCGGTTCCATGCATAAGTTGATACTTAAAAATCCAATTTTTGTGATTTTTTTTCAACAAAATCTATATGAATAATGGAATTGGTATTACTTTTAAGAAAATAAATTCTTTTAAGAATTGTTAAATTTTTTTTAAAAAAAAAAAATTCAACATTGGCGAAAAACTCTTGGGTTATGTCGACTGCCGAAAAAAGTTCCTCCGCGGTGACCACTCCCATTTCATCTGTAATCATCAAAATAAAAAAAATATACTAAAGATTATCATAGATGATACTATAATTCAGTCATTGACGTAGGTATTTTCGAAAATAAATTAGCCAAAATGGCGGGCGTTTGAATTTAAAATAGTATTTTTAGGGAAAAATTCAGGTTTTTATGCCGATAAAAAAAACTAAGTTGCTTTTAAAAATCTTACGATAAAGACTAGATAATTATGTATAGAATAACCACTAGAAATTTCAAGTTGATCGGTTCAGTGGTTGCCGAGATATTTTGGTCACCGATTCAAAACATGGTTTCGAGTAAAACGCGTTTGAAAATTGAGCAATGAATAAATTGCGAAATCTTTCAACTTACATAAAATAAATCGATTCCAGGTCCATAATATAAATCCTCCACTTCTTGCTTAGAATTCCCATACCATTGAACACTACTCACAAACAAAATAGAAACAGGTCTTACGTTTTTATTATGAAAGAGCCCGACTGGCAGCTACCTGCGTGTATCGCGGCGCCATGTGGCACGGCGCGTAATCAACAAGGTGATGCCATTATTATCACTATATAGGTATTCTCCCTTAATTGGAATAATTTTTTTTTAAAAATCCATCAAAATTAAATAATGTATGAAAATATTATGTAAACTTTAAAGTTATATATTTAAATATATTTAAAAAAAATTAAGATTGATGAATAAATAAAAATTCTTTTATAGGAAAAGGAAAATTCCGTCTCTTTTTTTTATCAAACCTCAAATGTTTCGTAATTTCAAACGATTAACATCTAACGCAGTTCCCCGAATCTGATAAGTTCCAGGTTCTTATCACGGTGGCAAACAAAAATTATAACTGATTTATCTATATTGTTTTTTGATATTTATTTATTAAATTACATTTGATCAGATGTATGGTACGATGGGAGCAGAGATGACTCCAGCAAGACCTTTTGCGATTGGCTACGTTTAGTAACCAGAATGGAACAACCGGTGGTTCTCATTCCTTTCTCTTTTACACTTCTCAGTTTTTTGACATACAAGGAATAAAATTAGCATTTTTGTTTAAAATAAACAGATAATAGAAGTTTTGGAATATACTGACGTTTGCTTAAAGCAGCTCAATTTCCTCACATACAAGGAGACAAAATTCGACAAGTTATTTTTGTATCTATGAGTCGGCATTGGCGCGGCGGAATGCTTTCAGGGCCACAGTTCACGTTGATTTTTAGCAAAGCAAAAGTTCACTCATACCTCACCGATACGAAAACATTTGAAGACGACCCCGGAGAAATAAAAAAAGGTTTTCTAATCTGGTTACTCGGCCAGTGCACGACTGGTTTTTTGTACGAGGCAATAACTTATATAAAAGAAGATACCAATAGGATAATTCATCAGTACTTCTCTGGATCTTGCCCAGCATCAACCTACTAAACCTTTCATCATGAAACTGGTAGGTTAAATAATATACTTACAATAATATCTCCGTATTGTGGATTAAAGCCGACTCTAAGGATTTTTATGTCATTTAATTTCTAATATCAAACATTATTTAAAATAATTATCTGATAATAAATCGTATTTATTATTACTTTATTATCAGTTGACGTATTTTATTTTTTATTTTATTATAATGTTATCTTTTTTGGATAAACGTTACAATAGTTCTGTGTCATCCTCTACAACAAAATAAAATCTCGCTTTAATTTATCACCACAGGTTTTTCTTCATTGTATTAAAAATGGCTGAGCATATTTCAATTTATAATTAGCTTAAATTTATTGAAGTGTCACATTATATTTATCTCAAAATGATTTCATTTTTATTAAAAGATATTTTCAAGAGACATAATCCGATATATGTATATGTATTTGCTCGTTCTACTAAGCATGGATTGTTTTAGAGGAAATATAAATTTACATATAATGGTGTATGTATTTATTTTGCATGCATAATATATTATGTTAAAATTCAATTGATAGATATTGTAATTTTGAATTTCTCTGTAAAAATAATCAGTATCTATTAATAACGATCGTAGGTACACAACTGTCAATTTAAATTTATTTAGTCGATTTAATTTTATTTCATATAAAATTTATTTTTAAATTCAAAATCGTACTTGTTCTTAAATTATTGCTTTGAATTTGATTTAAAATTCAAAATCGCTTTGAACCATTTAATAATTTTGCTTTTGGCCATTTGTATGTTTTTTTCAAGTTCCAAGTAACAGTTAGTAATGAATGATTGCAGGCACTTTTCTTCATCCTGGCGGTGGTGGCCCTGGCTTCATCTGGTCCCGTGCCAAATGAGCCGATCAAGATCCTGAAGTCCTCTTTCGACCAGGATCCCTCAGGAGCCTATAACTTCGGGTGAGTTGTCGGCAATCTTCTAAATATTGTCGGAAAATTTAAATTTCTCTGTAATCTTTAATTGTTTCTTATAATGTATCTGCTAAAATTTTAAGTGAGCTTTCATTAATACTACGAAAGAAAAAAAATATTTTGGTATATTATAAAAAGTGTGAGACCACCAATTAGATGGATTGAAATGTGGTAAACCATTACAAAAAGTTTTTCCAATACATAAATTATTTATAAAACGATCAAAATAATACAGTATATGAACACGCTTCAATAAAAAATATTTAAAAAATCACTTTTGAAAGCAATTATAAAATTAGTAATTTAAAAAATAGTTAATTAGCCTAATGTAAAGATATAAATTTGAATACGTTATCTACATACTTCATGGAAACATTTTCGTGATTTTATTAGATATTACTATAAGGTATGTACTGTATTTACAGATCACATTCAATTTACCAATGTTTATTTATAGATATGAAACCGAGAACAAAATCACCCAACAGGAGGTTGGAGAACTGAGGAACATCAAGAACGAGGAAGGCAAGGACGAGCAGGTTGTTGTAGTCAGGGGGACATACTCCTACGTCGGTGACGATGGCGTCCCCATCACCGTGACGTACTACGCTGACGAGACAGGCTTCCACGCCGAAGGAGCTCACATCCCCGTCGCCCCCAAGAGGAAGTGAACTGAACATCCCTTGTCCACATTCTGACGACTCCGCATTGACTTAATTGTACATACACTCTATGGATACAAATAAATAAAATAGATACAGAACTTTTTGTTTAATATTTTTACCCTTTCATCAATTTTACTAGAAATTAATTATTTTCTATTTTAATTAGCTTGGTAACAAGTAAAAAATACATTAATGTAATTTTTGTTTTATGATCATTTAAAATCCTAAAAAAATTATATCTGGAATTAGTTTCTAACAAAAGGAAGACATTGTCTTACCTTTAGGTACGAAATTTTGTTTTGATCTCTGTTAAGTTAATAACTTCAATTCACACTTGGATTTGAACTATTTTTAACCGGACCCAAAGATCAAAACAAAGGTATACGTATACCTAATTTTAATAGCATAATAATAATATAAGAAAAAATGTATTACTTGATCAGTTAGATTTTTAATTTAAAAATCTGTACATCTCTTTAGTATACCTTATTACTCTTCAATATTACAAACAGATCTGTTAGTGTTGTATAAAGTATTAATTTTGATAATTTTTTTTTCATGTTTACACTGATGAATACAATTATTTTACAATATTACAGCGAAGCGTTAGTAGATATTGAAGATATTGCGGTCCGTACCCAACGGTGCCTGGATTATAGATTTAGTTTAAAATAAGTAAGAAGGAGGGATGCCGCTGTCTTAAAATGTCTATAAATAACAACGATGTCGAGAGGGTGGTGTGAATTTTTTTTTATGACGATATTTTCTTCAGGGTTGCAAAAAAAATATTTGGTTCAGATCTGTAAAAATATATTCTATTTTTGGAACTCAACTAAATGATAGATAACACTGTAATAATTCGAATTCTATTATTACAGAAATAAAGAAAAATATAAAATTAAAATTATCATTCACTTACCTACATGTCTCTACAACATATCACAAAGGCCAAAAAACTTAAATTAATAAATATTACTAATTAAAAAGAAAGAGAAAATATTTATTGCAAAAATAAAATTAATCCTGTTCACTTCCTGTGTCAAGAAAAACATGGAAAAAAAATTAACATGAAACATTGAGGGCTCTGAAGTGCAGTGATAGCCTTTTGAAAGCAGACAAACTCATTGAATATTCCTCGTACTATACCCATTCGGGCAATAACACATCCTTGCTAAAAGGTTATAGAATGTTGACTTTGAGTACAGACACAGAAATACATTCAATTTTATTTTTAGTGTAGAGGGGGCAAGATTGTCGGAGGAGGGGGAATGATAGTATTTGGACTGCATCGCATGTGATTTGAAGAAGATTACATTTACTAAAACTGGTTTATTATTATTAAATTACACTGGCTTCTCACACTGAGGGTTCCGGGTTCGATTTCCGGTGAGGTCACAATTAATATATGTGATTTACTTATGTCTAGGTGTTTTGCTTTTGTAATTGGACCTTTTGGCCTGTTGAAGCGTTAAAAAAAATATAAAAAAATAAAAATAGAAAAAAGGTAAAACTGCCAAAAAAATATTTGATGGCTTTCAATTTGATTTGGAATAAATATTTGGAGGCACAATTATTACATTATTAAATAACAGTGAAGGTATGCAATAAGATTTTTTTTCGCAAGGTACAAAATTTGGAATGCGTAGTATTAAATTTTATTTGGATCACATTACATTTATATCTGCGAGAGGAAGTGGGTTTAATAAGAGAAGGAGAGATGGCGTCTATGTTTCTGCAGGGTCCTAAATAATACAGGGTTATTTGCAAAACATTAATAACCTCGCAGGAATATACTCCTGCCTTGATTATGAGTCGAAAATGTTAATTCTATTATGACCTAATATCAATGGTTAAGGAGATATGCGACATCAAAGTTTGCATTTTTTTTCAATATTTCTAACTTATTGTTTGTAAAACGTTGGACTATCTACAGTAACTTATATCGAGTATGAAAAATTCATTCCCTTTAATAAATTCCCCCAAATAAAAAAATAAAAACCTTTAAATTCCAATTGGAATTTTTCAGGGTTTTAATCATTTTATTTAACTTGTGTGAAACGAATGAATTTTTCGTAATTGTTATTAGTTACTGTAATGATAGTCCAACTTTTTACAAAAAATAAGTCAGAAATATTGAAAAAAATGCAAACTTTGATGTCGCATATCTCATGATAACTTGAACATTTTGACTCATAATCAAGGCAGGAATATAGTCCTGCCTTGATTATGAGTCGAAAACGTTGATTCTATTATGACCTAATATCAATAGTTAAGGAGATATGCGACATCAAAGTTTGCATTTTTTTTCAATATTTCTAACTTATTGTTTGTAAAACGTTGGACTATCTACAGTAACTTATATCGAGTATGAAAAATTCATTCCCTTTAATAAATTCCCCCAAATAAAAAAATAAAAACCTTCAAATTCCAATTGGAATTTTTCAGGGTTTTAATCATTTTATTTAACTTGTGTGAAACGAATGAATTTTTCGTAATTGTTATTAGTTACTGTAATGATAGTCCAACTTTTTACAAAAAATAAGTCAGAAATATTGAAAAAAAATTCAAACTTTGATGTCGCATATCTCCATAACTATTGATATAAGGTCATGATAGCTTTAACATTTTCGACTCATAATCAAGGCAGGAGTATAGTCCTGTGAGGTTATTAATGTTAAATAACCGTGTATATATCTAACATTTGAGTCGGGTCTGTCAAATTGCGAAGATTTGTATAGAAAACACTGAGTTTTATAGATATAGAATATATTATGTAAGATGCATTCATCGTAGACTGAGTTTACTGAAAAGTTGGGAAGAATAATAAATTTAATTTTTTGCATCGTTAAAAATTCGTTAACTTTTTCGGATTATTTAGGGTTTTAGTGCTATTCGGATTATTAATTTCAAAAAACTTACAAACTATATATAAACCACGTTAATTGTCAACCAGTTTTAATATCAATGTATCTTCGTTATTATTTTTATTTTAGATGGTTTTTGTTAATTGGTCGAGCGTTAATGTCTTTGATAAGATGCTCTTTTAATGATCACAGAACAAGCATTAATAGTTTAAAAATTATATAAATAGTTTCATATTCAAATATAGCAAAATTATTATTTTGTGGTGACAATTATAATTTATATAAATTAAATTTGTCAACACCACTTATTTATTGAAAAAATTCAACATGTTTCGAAACCAATGGCTTCTTCTTCAGGATAACAAAAATAAAATTTAAAAATCGAAGTATAGATCAAAATATTAAAAAGTTATATTAGGAAAATGATAATAAAAAGTACCTACTTAACATGAAAATAAATTTAAAAGATGACTATTTGCAAAAAGGACCTGATTATTTATAACATTCAATTTACTATTTACTTTAATTTAATTTATCAAACTGTGATTCTGTATAATTTGTATGTAAAATTTTTATAAATTATTTATATAAATAGGATTGTAAAAAGGTGGTTTGGTCATGTTGACGAAGGGAATGAGGAAAGTGTAGTGAGAAAGAATGTAGATGAGGTGAAAGTTGTGCATCAGGACAAAAAAGTGTGGCGCTTAATTGGATAATTATTGTATTGTCGACAAACACATTCAATAGGTATATACGTGCATATCTGTATCAGAAATTCCTCACTAATAGTTACTGACTATATATTTGGAAAGTTAATGGAAAGACATACGATCAATAATATTCCACCCTTTTATTTTTCACGTGTAACTTGTTGGAATTTTTTTATGATTTAAGTAGTTTCATAATATCAATAAAATAGATTCTGCAGCAGTCTTGTTAGATAACTGATCCAAGGTGACAAATAAGGTTTCTAACTGCCGTAAACTTAAACTAAAAGCCGTAAAACTGCTGTGTAGTTTGGCATATGTTTAATGTAAAATATATATATCTATATATATAATATATATATATATATATATATATATATATATTATATTATATATATAAAAACTGGTAAGCATTCAAATAAAACTATTAAAAAGTTTTCCGCAAAAATTTATCTGTCCAGCCGATTAGTTCCTTCCACTTCAATTTCAAGGACGTAAAACAATCCAAAGTGTACGTATCAACGTTTTATCAAAAAACTTGTTTTCGAAATGTAATAAATTTAAAATAATGATTAAACATTTTAAATACAAATCTCAAAATATATTTAATACAAACCTGTACAGGTATCATGATTTAATTTGAAATAAATCGATTATCTGATAGATTTTATCGGATAATCTTTTAAATGAGAATTATGATGAATTCTGTATAGTATGCAAATCAAAGAAAAAAGTTGTGTAGTATAAAAATAAGCCACTAATAAAGCTGAGCATTTTTATATTCATCATCATTATCATCTTCAATTTCATCTTCTTATCCCAGGAACTGGGGGCCTAGAGTGCTTCGGCGCATGTTCGCTATCTGTCCCCATTCAAGATGATCTGGGGTGATCCATGCAATATCCCAACGTAAACTTTGGTGATGTTTACAATATCCCAATATAAATTGGGGTCGACCCACCGGCCGCCTTATCAAGATGATGCATCTAGGTAGTCGGTCCTTGGACATTCACAATTCGTGTCCAAACCACCTGATTTAAACCAAACTTTAATGAAGTTAAATTGTAGAAACTGGGACTTCATACCAAGTCTTCCTTATTTCACGATTTATATCTCGATCCATTAACGTTACTCCTGCTACCTCCTTAAGATAATGGATTTTATTAATCCGATAAGTTATTTTTTAATAACAATTGTAAAAATTTTTTTTTTCAAATTGTTCCCAACTTTACAGAAAACGTTTTTTTCATTTTATATATTTCAGATTTTTTTTCTATATCAGACAAACACGCGCTGCAAGAAGTTGCATCTCGGTGAAAGAAACATGTGGCGGTAATATTTTTCTTTTAAAAGTAATAATAGGTGCCAATTAAAAGAAATAATTTCCTCCTTGTAAAAATCACGCAATTCCTCCCTAAATTTCAGGTTCGCAGGTTGGTGCAACCTCTTAATTAGCTTCAGTTTTTCACAGAACATAAATTAAAATTTAACTTTAAAAAAAAAAAGTTATAGCGAAATCGTTGTATGTTGAAGTTAGCATGTTGTAAGCATCGCGAGATAGGGCTGTAAAAACAGCGAAATCTAGCGTCTTGGTAGCGTTGGCGAACATGGTACATTAGTGACGGATATTGTTACGTAGAGAATTATGTATTTTGTTATTTAAGAAAAGTTAAATTTTGTAGATCCTTCAAAAAATATATAAAGCAATATTTATTCAACAATACATTCAACTGAATAAATTATAAATTTAGAAAAAGTCGTTTTATTATTATGAAATTATGGAAGCGGCCGTGTAGCAACGCGCCAGGAATTATTTGGAATTATTTATAAAACGTGATTCCGCGCCTCTAAAATAAAACAGAACAACTCAAAAAGATGATGAGCCCATTTCGATAATTTTTTGATCCGTTGGATAACAGCCATAAACAGTAAGGAACCTATGTTCTAAGTATGTATCCCTCAGAGCCTAACTGTTAGTTTTTTAGCAAAGGGTTACCAAACAAGCTCAAGATGATATGAATTTGTTTTAAAAATCTAGTAAAGCTTTCGTTAATACGTGACAGTGTATGGTTGTGTGGTTACGGACAAAACAAAATTAAAAATAATTAGCTTGTCAAAAAATATACAGTCTCCGGTACGGTACCCGTAATGGTATACCACGCAATACTTTGTGCGCGGAGAATTATTAGCCTAAGAATTCTGGTTTGTGTCTTCTGGGGTATTGCCGTATTATGAGATTCGCCGCGTGATCATCACTTGGTGATGCACACTAATATGACATACAGAATATTTATTTATTTATTTTAGGAAAAATTAACAGTAGATATATATATTTACAAATATAAAATAATGGATGTTAAATTATGCCAATTACAAAATTTTCTAGGCAATTTCTTAGAACAAGTGTGACGTAGTAAATTTTTTTTTAAATTGTTTTAACATCGAGTGGAGAGGGTGGAGGGGAATGTGGGACGGGAGTAGAAGGGAAGATAAATTGTATTTATTTATTTTAATAATTTTGTTAATACATGATTTCATTTGGACATGTTGGATTCCATCTAATCATTTAAAAGTTTTTATAATATAATTTTTGCACTTCAGTTTAAACCTCCTTATATTCTCCATTTTTTGAATTTTCTTTGGCAGGCTACGAAGATTTTTATACCTTTATACATCATACAATTTTGTAAGATGTTTTTCTTTTTCTTTGGTAGCCTTATGTTGTCGTTTCCTCTTGTATTGTAGGAATGAAAATCCTTATTCATCTTCATCCTGTCATCAAAGTATTTGGGTACTAATCCATGTTTTTTTTAAATATTTGGACCATTACATTTTATATAATTTTTTGATTTACAGTTACCACTCATTAAATGGTGAAAACAAAGTGATTTATATTTTATTTTAATAATAATGTCACCACAAAGTTCAAGCCTTCATACAGAAGAAAAAATATTTTTCGAACAGCATAGTAAGTCTCCGATAAGGCGGACAATAATATCAAACAAAAACCTTGATCTTAGTTGCGTTAATTGGATAATAGCAGGTGTGTGTCTGAACCTCTCATAGATTTTAAATGACACTGAGACTAACACAACATAATTGAAAATTTTGTTACTATTTTTATTTTATTTGTTTATTTGTACAGCAGATAAACACGATAATTTCTATAAAGTAAATTACATATGTTTACATTCTAAACATTTCCTTGTACTCATAATAATATGTTTATGGGAACAGTATTTACCAGCCAAATTGGAAATATAAGTTTTTATTAAAGAGAAACGATTTTGTTAGAAGATATCGCTTAAATTCAAGGATTTGAATTTCAAGAGCGAAATATTCTAACTAATTTCTTAAACTTAAATTTTTATTTGCCCCATTGTTCTTTATCTACTATTTTGTACAATCTGAGGGTTGGTCATAAGAAATATGTCTACAATAGGAAAGTCATTAAGTTTTTAAAAATGTTTTAAATACTTATTTTTTGTATTATAATTAATGGCTGTACGGTGGACTTATAACCCCCTCCCCACCTAATAATACCATAGTGTATATCATTTTAATAGTATTTTTGTTCAATGTGTAAGTTATTAAAAGCTGGTTTTCATAATCGTTCCACTGACAGATTGACATGGCCTTGCCATTTTTGTCAATTGTTATTGCTAGATATTTAATATTAGTTTTGTGATAAAGTTGTTAGTCCGTATTGCATATTGTACCGTTTTTAGAGTTACATTATATTAATAAGATTTTCAGATGCTCCTTCTTGTAGTATGAAAGGAATAATAAATATTTTTTACTGAATTAAGTGACAATAGACTGTCAGTGAACCATTCTCTGATTTCATTTCATTCCATGTTTAATTCTCAATAATTATTGCAATATCATCAGCAAAGTCTATAATTTTACCATGTAACTCTAATAAAAACATTTAATTTAAATATGTTCGAAACTAGTATATCTAATATCCCAATTTCCTCACCATTATTTTATTTTTATTTTTGATGTTAGAAAAAATGAGGCACAATTACTGAAGCAAATCACAATCAGGTTTGAGAAAATCACGTGAGCCTACGGAATCGGATCTGGAACCCAAGATACGAGAAGCCAGCGTCATGCCCACTAGCCGATAATTACGGTATTAATGAGAGTAAGTTTTGGATAAATATTAATTAAAAAATAAATCTTAGCAATGTGCTTTTACAAAAGTGATATTTAAAGAAAACAATAGGATCGTATTCTGGACACTTCATCTAAATTAAAATACCCGGCGATGACCCCGGAGAAATAAAAAAAATCTGGTCATTTGAAGACTGGTTTTTTTAGCATGAATGGATAGTTATATAAAGGTGGATGTCACGCGGACATTTTATCAGTTCATTCTTATTCCTTCCAGGACCAAGATACCTAACCTAAATTCACCATGAAACTGGTAAGAAAATAAAACACATAGTATTATTCTACAAGCGTATAAATTTTTGTGTGTTCAGAAAATTATAGAGTTTAATCATGTATATAACATTCAACTATATTCTATGAGAAATAAAAGACTAATAAATGTCATCAACTATTTTATTTACGATATTTGTGTAATATTAAAATATAATAAGAATAGACAAATTAGACAACTTTCGTGAATACTGTTTAATAGTTATGGATAAACTCATTTACATTTATGTCATCAGTAAATTCCCGAAGAAAAATTATGAATTGGTCTTTGCAGGCATTCTTCTTCATTCTGGCGGCGTTGGCCCTGGCATCAGCAAAACAGCCAGAAGAACAGATCCAGATCCTCAAATCCTCCTTCGACCTTGACCCTGCGGGTTCCTACAACTATGGGTGAGTCGTCTGCAAGAGACAGACACGTTTATTAATGACGTTATCTATCACAAATTTGACCGGATTCTGAACTAAGCAATATTGTTATCTCTGTATCTTGACAGTTATTTTATAACATTGTAATGCCGACAATTTTGACGATTCAAGTTTTATAGGCTTGAAATTAATGAATTCAATCAATTAGGAAGCTCATTATTCAATATTGTGAATAACTTAACGTTTGTTACGTTTAAGAGCCTTCTGATTCATTAATTTCAAACCTGTCAAATTTAAAACGTCAATATTGGCGGCATTACATATCTGTCAAGATAGAAAATAGGTTATATTGCTTAGTTCAAAATATGGCGGATTATATAAAACAATGAGTGTATTTGACATATTTTTGGTTCATTTGTATATTTAAATATTAAAAAATATAACATTTACATGGAAATACTTCAACCTAAGTTAAATTGTGATCGTTTTTATATTCACATTCGATAATCAAAGGGTACAGGGAAGATATTTTGGCAGAAATCATAAACTAACAAACTATATTTGTATATTAGTAATTAAAATAAATGCTATTACCGAAAATAATAGTTATAATATATAAATATATTTAAATAAAGAATTTAGTATACAAATTTGCCTAGATAATCGGCAAATATTACGGTTTGTTTTCATACAAAAAAATGTTGTGAAAAAGTAGTTACTTATATTATAATGTTTGACATAATCAACTCACTTTAGATACTTCGGATTGTCAATTAATTGAGGAAAACATGGTTTTCTCCACAATACCTACTTTTAAAAAAATAAGCCATCAAAATAAAAATGTTAAATGTGTGTGAATAGAAAAAATATTAATTCGAGTAATATTTAACGCAACACAGCACTAAAAATAAAGCGTTTTATTATTTTTAGAATAACTATTACAATGAAGTAGAGGCTATCTCTAGAAACACGAATCACGGAATAGTAGATATTATTTAAATAAAATTCTTTCGAAAGACACACTCATTTATTGATGAAAGATCTTTTATTTTATTTTTTATATTTTGGTGGAATGGGTGAACGTTCCGTTATGTAAAGTGATCAATTAAGCCTGCTCATACAGGTAGTAAATCCTGAACCATCGTATAAAGACATCCGTTTAAATAGCTTCGCCTCTGTGAGACTTCTATAATTTATCTTAATTAATCTTTGATCGGATTAAATCATAGCATCGCGTACTCATCATTAACTGTCATTTTTTCAGATATGAAACCGCGAACAGAATTATCCACCAGGTGGTCGGAGAGCTCAAGTCCGTCAAGGACGAGGAAGGCAAAGACCAACAGGCAGTGGTAGTCAGGGGATCGTACTCCTACAACGCCGAGGATGGCACCCCCATCACCGTGACGTACTACGCTGACGAGACAGGCTTCCACGCCGAAGGGGCTCACCTCCCCGTCGCCCCCAAGAGCAATTGAACTGTCCCAACGGTTTCCGCTCCCACCCGACTCCGCTCTGTTTAATGTACACGATCTTTTGTTCCATAATAAAATGAAAGCATAAATATTTTTGTTTATTCATTTATTACATGTTTGTTTACATGTATAAAATAAATATTTATTCTATGTAACATGGACACGGTGTACACATTTTAGAGTTGTACAGGTAACGTTAATTTTTCACAAAAAAATTCTAGTTTAGAATGAAGTTAATATATGAACATGAAGAAAACAATAGATCAACCAATATTTTTTGACATTTTATGGTTATTGGCATCCAATACTCTTTTTATATCTTTATATCCTTTATATCCTGGATATCGATGAACCCTCACTAGCTAAGTTAGGCTAGGACACTATCTCGCTTGCGTTTATGCAATATGGTTCCTTTAATATAAATAATTATATTAACAGGTTGTAAAGATCGATTGTACGTTTTATTACATTTTTCACAAGCAATTTTACAATATATAAAAAACTTGGGTTATTAAGCTAAAACAACGGAGAGTTTTCCTAAGTTGTTCAGTGAAAATCCGCAAGTAATAAATTACACTTCTTTTCTAAGGTCCAGAAATTTACATAAATATGTAGATAAATGTAAAAAATATTTGCGAAATAGTGATCTGTACAATAATATCGTGCGATAGCTAAAACATAATTCTGAGCTGTTAGATATGGTGACATTGAATCTTGCGACGCATATATAGATCTGAGAATAATGGAAGAGTTTTGAAGAATGTGGTTCAGAAATGAACTTTAACAGTCGGTACAAGTCAAGGATACTCAATAATAAATATGTTCTGACTAGGAACGGACGCGCTATTAGAGAATTCGAAAAAAATATTCATTGGAGGCATAATGTGAGGATCTTCGTAAAACAAGAAGATGCAGAAAAAATATTTTTGTCTTTATGTCGGATAGGTAGGTTTTTATTTTGACAATATTTTTATTAAATGGCTGACTTAAAAGTTATATATCATAGTTGGAAATTTTCAAAACCTCAAAAATTGTTTTTTTAAGTCTTTGGAACAAGTGGAATGGTATGCCGCATCAGATATATCTACGGTTGCCGGAAGGAAGGAGGGAAGTTGCAGGGGGCGCATACAAGTTCTGTAATACGCACTACTTAAGTCCAAATTTCCAAGCCAACATGATCATTAGGCTGTCCCGATAATTTTTTTTTTGGCTTACCTTAACACAATACCTTTCAAAACTTGCGTAATTGAGCGTATTTTACCAAAATAATTTTAAACATAAAATAAAACTGTATATTTAGGGTTCTACCGATCTACAAAGTTTTGAAAAATTGTCGTTTTTTTGGTGATATTTCGCTATCGTCAATTTTGGCTCCTGAACTAAATAAAAAAAAAAATTTACTTTTTGTTCTATTTATGTGTAATCATATATGACGTTTCGATTTGCATGCAACAACACGTTACCAGCGATTTCAAATTTGTTAGGTTTCATCCTACAAAAACCCTCAAATTTGAACATGTTTTGAAGACTTTCTTGACTTGACTCGCGAGTGTTTTCTTCGTAGTCAAAATAATTTTTATGCCATAAAATTACCATTGCAATTGTTACATTGTTAAAAGCGGATTTTGTGATTTTTAAATAATAAGTTCGAGGCGTAGTCAGACTACTTATGCTATGTTCGGACCATACAAAGAACTTGACAATCAGCAGCTACCAACTAACTATAAGGGACGTCATTTAATTTATTTTATTTGTCAAAAACGACCTGACATTGAAGTATAATGGAAAAGATCCATCCAAATAAGATATAAAAATATATAGTTGTTTCCGAAGAGATCAACAATATTTGGACCAAAACTTCGATTCCAATTGTAACTAAGGAACGAGTTATTTAATTAGTGAAATGCAATTTTGAAAAGTATCTCAATTTGAAAAGATACCACAAAAACAAACGAAATGATAGTTTTGAAAATAAACAAAAATATTTTTTAAAGTGACCTGAGAAACTTTTTGACGTTACTGCTTGTAAATGCATTTTATTTGAACCTTGTTCGTGTTTAAAACCTAAGAAAGTTCACATCAATGAGAGAAGTTTTTGTTGAATCAAATAAATGATAGTAAAATGGTTATAAGCGTTTTTGATAAGAAAAAAACGGCTAGATTAATGAAAGACAGCAGAGATAAATTGAAGAGACAATAAGGGTAACAAAAAAGTTGTGTTCTACTCAAGAAACCGATTCTGTCTCAGCAAATTGTGATGAAGATTCAGTGCGTGATCTTCCCCAGAAACGTATCCAATAACAGAGGTATCCCCGATAAATACGCCCGCAACAGAGACACCATCGACTTCAACGGCAAATTGGAATACATTGCCGTTGCCAATAGTTGCTAAAGTCTGAGATAGATACGGTTTATCGACGCGATCTGCTGCTGCTGTTGCTTCTGCGGTTTTCGCTGACGTCGGCTTGGTTTCTACCGAAGATTAACTCTGGTTATTGATAAAAATAAGATTTACAGAGATGTATCTAAAACCCGGAAGCTTCAAAAGATATTGGAGGTATTGTTATAAAAAGCATTTACTTTAATGGACGAAAAGACCATCGCAAAGAAGTTTTAGAAGACCACTTCTCAATTTTAGCACAACCTGGATCAATTTATTTGGGATACACAATACCGAAAGACGTGGCACTGCAAAGGGAATTCTTACTTCGATCACAACTTTAGTAGACGGTCGAGGTTAAAATTTAGATGACGTGATTTGCGTTGAATGTGACGGAACTGCAACTAACACCGATTGGAAGGGTGGCGTGATTCAATATTTAGAGGAGTATTTGGAGAGACCGTTACAATAATGTGTTTGTATACTTAATGTCAATGAGTTACCTCTTCGTTATTTATTCTTGACCTTAGATGGTTGAACTTCCGGGCCTAGAGAATATAACAGATCCCTCACAAAGTGTAACTGCCGTTACTTCTAGAGATGGCTTTATTAGAACTAGGATGCAATCTCGAGAAGAAATGCTTAATTTTGGACACAAAAATAAGTTAAAATTTTTATTTTTTGCCATTGATTATATTTTGTTTATATTATTTTATTGTGCTTTGTTTCATTTATTTCAATACTAAAATACCCTTTCAACTTGATTTTTTTATTATTTTAGACAAACGGTTTAACTCTATAAAAACGTAAAATTTACAAAAGTTCAAAGCTTGGTAGAGCCCTCAAGATGACAAATAATTCTAGTTTTTTACATTTTTCACAATTTGTGTAAAATTACGCAAATTTAAATACCTCTTGCGGTTGTGTAGCTCACAATTTTTTTTTCTCATACATGGACGGGACACCCTAACGATCATCACTAAGAGTAGGATCAAGACTTAGGTGGACCGATGGTATCGAGACAGACCTGCAAGACTTCTCACCAGAGTGATAACAAGAGATGGTTGGCGCGCTCTGCTGTTAACTGTGGTCATGATCTTCCGAGTTTCATGAGTCAAATTAATTGTTTTTACTCACCTCCTTAATTCTTCATCATTTTTAACATTACGCGTAAAAAACTATATTGACTTCTAATGTACAATTTTTTTTTCAATTGGTTGAGCATCTTTGTAGATTGACATTTTTGATTTTTTTTATTATTTGTAAGTACTTATATTTATTTATTATACCTTTATAAAACCTTTACATCATCAGGGTGTTTTCTAAATGTCGAAATATCAAAATGAATTATGTCTCTTGTTTTTTTAATTTATTTAAAATAATGCAGAAAACCAAAACAAATCATTATAAAACACCCTGATGATGGAAAAGTTTCTTCGAAACATGTAGGTGTAATTTATAAATATAAGTAGATACCTACAAACAAATAATAAAGTCATTTTTATTTCAATGTACAATTTAAATACTTTCCCAATAAAATTGTGTCTGATGATGTGTTATGAAGCATTAATATATAAAGTGCAATAGAGAAATTAGAGTAGTGAAAAAGAAATAATTTAAGATAATTAATTTATTTATACATATATTTATACACAACTAGCTGTCCTTACCCGGCGTTGCACGGGTTAAGGATTGAGTTTAAAATAAATCTGTGAGAGTAAACAAAGGCATCGAAAATATATAAACGGAGGGAAAGGGTTAAAAGGATAGGGGGGAAATGTCGCATATATTACCCGCTGAGTCCTTAAGAATAAGTTTACAAATGTTGAGTCCGATCGGTCAAGCGGCACAGATTTGCATCGAAAATATGTTAGGGGTGAAGGAAGGGGTACGAGAATACAGTGGAAATGTAACCTATGTTACCCGCCGGGTCCTAAAGCATAAGTATGTAAAATTTGAATCGAACCGAACAAACGGTGTGAATTTGTATAGAGAACAGACATACAGACAGACAGACAGACAGACAAACAGACATTGAGTTTTATAGTTATAGATTGCATTTATAATTCTAACCCCACTGGGGTACGCCCGTGCTAAGGCAGATGGTTTACATTTTTTTTAGTACGAATAGAAGATGCTAGTTTATGTTGAAAGTAAAAAATATTGTATAAAGATACAAATTATAACCATAAAAAATTATTCATTTAAACAGTAATAAAATATTTGTAAGTAATAAATTGAAGATTTTCTCTATTTTTTCTTAGTTTAAATGACACAGTTATTCATTAGGAATATGTCGTGTAATTAAATATGCAGATATACAAATACAAATTAATTAATGAAACCTTCTTAATATAACCTGATATTGAGTATTAACTAAGAAGCTTTTTGCACTGACATTTGCACTGCACGGCCACATAGACGGAGACAAACAGACCACACTGTAGGCAATGTCTATGGGGCTTCATCGACAGTCATCCGAAGAACTCCCGGATGACTCAATGCTTCAAAATCCTACAGAGAAATGGCCTAGATGAAAGCGGCACCCAGAACCTAAGAAGATACAGCCTGCGAACAAGAAGAGCCGACTCCAACAGCCTACCTAGACAATGAGTTGAGACAGTGCAAGGAAGAAGAAGAAGAAAGATAATTTTTTCCCTGGGCAACCGACATATATTACGAGGGTACGCATGTTTTATTTCATTTAAAAAAAATCTGAAGCTTCTAAGACCTCCGCATAGAAATAAAATAATAATCTTAAAAAATTTATTCTGGCGGAATGACGTGAACTAACTTGGAACACGGCGGAAGTGTTTCCTAAAGTAGTTCTGAGACCATCACAACCGATGAAATAAGTCACGGAGGAAGCTACTAAAACTCCAGTAGACAGCTTCATTTGATAAATGTAAATATCAGTGGTGTGCAGCGCATACAAGCAAAAAAGTTGTGCTTTAGTAAAGATTCTGGGAAAAAAATATTAATTAAGTATGCTTATCTTAAGAAAAAGTTGATTTAATATTCTAGCCGTAATTCGTCCTACGGCTAGAAGTTTTATTTCCGACGTTTCTGTACCTAACTTCATGTCAATTCTTAATTTATCTCAGTTGTTTGCGCCCAAAAAGTTTGTTCGAGAAAAAACTAGTCCTGAAACGTGTATACTTATCCCTATGTCTGCGAGTTTTTTGTAATAGACAAGTAAATTTTTCATGGAATAGCGTGTTTCTTCGAAAGGTTCTATGCCAGGTGAGAACTGCGCGCACCTCACTTGAAGAAATGATATTTTTTACAAATTTCTATTTCTCTTTTCTATGTTGAACGTTAATACCATCTGTCAAATCATTCTGGTTATTTAAGACGACATTGCCATCGATGATATCATAAAATTTTTGATTTATTTTTGTGAAAGAAACGTATATCTGAAATAAGTATTATTCCCTATTTAATTATATATAAATCGTCTTCGACATCTATTGTAAATTTTGCCAAATTACCTGTATACAAAATACCTACTTATTTATTTAGAAAATCTTTTTTACAATACTTCTTTTATAATGCAGTTATTTTTGTGGATTAAAGCTACTCAAAATAGTTCTTTATATACAGTAAAAAAAAAACAAAAAATATATATACACTTATAGGTATATGCGTATATATACTTAATATAGGTATATAGTCGGTCACAGCATGTCATAAGTTTATATCCACTGCACGGCTTGCACGCCACTGGTAAATATGAATGATACTACAGTCAAGGATCATCTTGAAATCACCAAATAGAAAAAAATATTTGATATAGGATAATGTCAGAAGTCTATAAAAACTAAGAGTACGTTTTTTTCATGTAAAATGGTATGTGGATTTGGGAGAAGTTCAATGCGTTAGTGGCACCGAACTATGACACGTTTTTCTTCTTCTAATTCACGTATATTTGAAATTAAAAATTTCACAATTGTTACAATTTTAAATGAAATTTCAAGTATTCAAAATTTGGCTTCAATATATGATACAAATGCCCAGAGATCAGCGCTGTAGGTACTATGTTCCGAATCCATGATAACTGAACACAAGTAATAAGTGTACGTAGTTGGCATATTATTCTGCTGCAAAACCTAAGAATATATATTTTAGATTACATCATGCAGATTATGTATGCACTTATTACCATGCATAGTTGTCTATGTGCAATTGTCTACGTGTGCACTTATTACCATGAATAGTTGTATATATGTGCAATTGCCTTGTGTGCAGCTGCGCCGTGTTTGTAGTCAGGTTATTATTTTTTAAAATATTTTTTAGAAAATTTTATCGCTTTCACTTGACTGTAATATAGAAATGATTAATAATTGAAACAAAATGCAAAACAAAACCAAGATATTAATTTTTTTTTAAAGTTGTATTTTAATTAATGCAATTTAGTTGATAATCAGAAAACGCCAAGTTCGTTTTTTATACACCTCATCGACATTCGACTAATATCTGACGATGACCCCGGAAAAAAAATCTTTTTTTTACGAGATGGCTGCTGTATAAAAATGGATGTCACACGAACATTTTTATCAGTTCTTCCAAGTTTCTCCCAGTGCCATCGTACCTAACAAATCTTCACCATGAAACTGGTGAGAAAAGAGTCACCGAAAAATTATTCGACGAGCATATCGACCGTGAACTGTAGTATGATCACAAGAGGCGATATCTCCTATCTCCACTCAGGAGCTATCGGCTTTTACGATCATAGTGCAAAAAACAACAATGCCAATTTTCAAAACGCAACCAGAAAAAAACAGATTTATATGGGATACTTAAAAAATAGGGAAGATAATATAATTCATTAATTTAATTCTATAACGAAATTTTTAAAAATTACGTTTACGAAGATAGGAAATATTGGTGGTTCACGGTCGATAGAATTATTTTTGTGTTTTCAATATAAAATGAATTAAAATCGTGCTGTATTTAATGCTAAATTAAATTCTCTGAGTAATAAAAGTCTCATTTTATATGTAATTAAAAGCATTTATTAGAATTTGACAGCTGGGAAATATATTTTTTTATTATAAAAAGTGAATTACCTATTGCTAAAAAACTAATTTATTATTTATTAATTATTCATTACTTACTATCAATTTATCGTAAAAAGTGAATTGTGTAATTATGTCATATTCATAATGCTCACAAAACTTTCTTACTTTGTACTCTAATATCACTTTAGAACCATCTACTATTAGGATCATAAATGACATGTTGACGATCAGTTTGTTAAAAAAATAAAAATAAACTTTCACGTATGTCTAAGATAAGTAATTGGTTTCTGCAGGCATTCTTTTTCGTCCTGGCGGCGTTGGCCCTGGCAACAGCCAGCCCCGCGGCAGAGGAACCGATCCAGATCCTCAAGTCCTCCTTCAACCTCGACCCTGCAGGTTCCTACAACTATGGGTGAGTAGTCTGCAAGAGACAAATGTTTTTATTGATGAATTTTCCTATCAAATACTGTATTTCATGTTACGTGGCAAGATTTATTTAATATTACTTTAAAAATAAGTCATTTATGTGTTCAATGCCACTACATTTACAAATATTTTATCATTATATTTTCAAATAGTAACTTTTCGAAAAGATTATTAACCTTTGATTGTACAGAGATAAAAAAATCGTTTTTTTTATGTAAATAAAGGTGAACATTTTTCGATATTAAAGATAAAACAAATCTGAATAATAAAAATAGGAGAATTACCCATATTAAAAAATTGGAAATACATAGCATTATTCTGTTGCCAAATGTTTTATTATTTGTGGAAACAATTGATTACGAAGAAAATTCTTCTTTTTCTGATGAAAGATCTTATATACGATTTAAAGCATCGCATACCTAACGACATAATAATTTAATTAATTGTTACTTTTTAGATATGAAACCGCAAACAGAATCATCCACGAGGTGGTCGGAGAGCTCAAGTCTGTCAAGGACGAGGAAGGCAAAGACCAACAGGCAGTGGTAGTCAGGGGATCGTACTCCTACAACGCCGAGGATGGCACCCCCATCACCGTGACGTACTACGCTGACGAGACAGGCTTCCACGCCGAAGGAGCTCACCTCCCCGTCGCCCCCAAGAGCAACTGAACTGTCCCAACGGTTTCCGCTCCCACCCGACTCCGCTCTGTTTAATGTACATGATCTTTTGTTCCATAATAAAATGAAAACATAAATATTTTTGTTTATTCATTTATTATATGTTTGTTTATATGTTTTATATTTAATAATTTATTTTTTTCTGTATAGCATTGACACGATGTACACAATTTAGAATTATACAGGTTAACTTTAATTTTTCATAAACAAAACATTCCTGCCTTTAGAATCAAGTTAATATATTAACATGAAGAAAAAAATAGATCAACCAATATTTTTGATATTTTATGGTTATTGGCATCTAAGCCACTTTTTATATCCTAGACTCTATTCTTTTGGATGTCTATGAACCATCACTAGCTAGGTTAGGCTAGGACACTCCCTCGCATGCGTCTCCGCGATATGGCTCCTTAACTGTAAATAATTATACTCAGAGGTTGTCAAGATCGATTGCACGTTTTCTTATATATTTAACAATCAATTTTACTATACTTAAAAAACTTGGGTCATTTAGCTAAAACAACGGAGAGTTCTTCGAAGTTGTCCTCTTTTCTAAGTTCCAGAAATTTACGTATGTAGATAAACGTAAAAAATATTTGCAAAATAGTAAAATGTACAATAACATCGTGCAATAGCTAAAACATATAGTACATCGGTGAAGAATTCTGAGCTGTTAGATATGGTAACAATGAAAGAAGAATCTTGCGACGCATGTGTAGATCTGAGAATAATGGAGGAGTTTTGAAGAATGCGGTACAGAAATGAACTTAAACAGTTGGTACAAGGCAAGGATACTCAATACTCAATAATAAAAATGTCCCGACTGAGAGACACGGATTCTTAGAACGGACGCGCTATTTGAGAATTCGAAAAAATATTCATTGGAGGCATAATGTGAGGATCTTGGTAAAACAAGAAGATGCACAAAAAATATGTTTGATTCAAATTATACAGAATCACAGCTTGATAAATTAGAAATTTTTGAAATAAGTAAAAATGTTAATAGTAAATTGTATATTATAAATAACCAGGTCCTTTTTACAAAAAGTTATCTTTTAAATAAATTTTTATGTTAAGTAGGTACATTATTATTATTAATTTTCTATATATATATAACTTTTTAATATTTTGATTATCTATACTTCGGTTTTTAAATTTAATTTTGTTTGTAGGTATAGGTACATTTGTATCCTGACAAACTGTCAATGGGCTCTGAAATTGTTAATTTTTTTCAATTAAAAAAAGTTGTAATCAAAGTTTTAAGTTTACCAATGATTTTGAATTTGTGCCATTAATACCTAATTCGCATATACGCATACGCATTTTAAATACCTATTTCCCAAGCCAACATAAATCATGACTGAGGGGAAGATCGAGACTTAGATGGACCGATGGTATCGAGACAGATCTGCAAGAGGTAGACTTCTCACCAGACTAAACCACCATAGCGATAACAAAGGATGGCTGGCGCGCTCTTCTGTAACTTCCGAGTTCCATGAGGTCAAATTAATTGTTTTTACTCACCTCCATAATTCTTCATCATTTTATAACATTACGCAAAAAAAAATATTTGACTACTAATGTACATTTTTTTTATTGGTTGAACAACTTTGTAGATTAAAACTTTTGAAAAAAGTTATTTTATTATTTGTTTGCATCTACTTATATTTATTAATTACACCTACATGTTTCGGAAAAACCTTTTGATCGTCGGGGTGTTTTATAAATGTCGAAATATTAACAGACATCATTCATTTTAATGTTTGGATATTTATAAAAGTTTTTTTTTTAATGTACAATTTAAATATTTTCCCAATAAAATTGTGTCTGATGATCTGTTATGAAGCATTAATATATAAAATAAGTGCAATAGAGAAATTAGAGTAGTGAAAAAGAAATAATTTAAGATTATTAATTTATTTATACATATATATTTATACACAACTAGCTGTCCTTACCCGGCGTTGCACGGGTTAAGGATTAAGTTTAAAATAAATCTGTGAGGGTAAACAAAGGCATCGAAAATATGTAAATGGAGGGGAAGTGTTAAAAAAATAGGAGGGAAATGTCACATATATTACCCGCTGAGTCCTTAAGAATAAGTTTACAAATGTTGAGTCCGATCGATCAAGCGGTACAGATTTGCATCGAAAATATGTCAGGAGGGAGGGAAGGGGTACGAGAATACGAAGAAAATGTTTCCTATGTTTCTCGCCGAGTTCTAAAGAATAAGTTTCCAAATTTTGAGTCCGACCGGTCAAACGGCACAGATTTGCATCGAAAATTTGTCAGTGGAAGGGGAAGGGGTATGAGAATAGGGTGAAAATGTTGCCTATGTTACCCGCCGGGTCCTAAATCATAAATATGCAAAATTTGAATCGAACCGGACAAACGGTGTGCATTTGTATAGAGAACAGACAGACAGATAAACAGACATTCAGTTTTATAGTTATAGATTGCATTTATAATTCTAACCCCACTGGGGTACGCCTGTGCTAAGGCAGATGGTTTACATTTTTTTTTAGTACGAATAGAAGAGTTTTTGTTGAAAGTAAAAAATATTGTTTAAAGATAAAAATTATAACCATAAAAAATTATTCATTTAAACAGTAATAAAATATTTGTAAGTAATAAATTGAAGATTTTTCACTATATTTTTTTAGTTTGAATGATATAGTTATTCATTAGGTATATGTCGTATAATTAATAATGCAGATACAAATATAAATTAATTAATGAAACCTATTTAATATAACCTGATATTGATTATAAACAAATTGGAATATTTTTTCACTGACACTTGCACTGCATGGCCACATAAACGGTGACCACCAGACCACACTGTAAAGCGGGCAATGTCTATGGGGCTTCATTGACAGTCATGCAATGAATACCATGCAAAGTTATGTTGTCTTTGTGCAATTGTCTGCGTGTGCACTTGTTACCATTAATAGTTGCCTTGTGTGCAGCTGCAGTAGTCAGGTTATTATTTTTCAAAATCCATTTTAGATAATTTTATCGCTTTCAGTTGACTGGAATATAGAAATAAATAATAATTGAAACAAAACGCAAAGAATCCAAGATATAAATCGGATTAAATTTTAAAAAAAACGTTGGCGTGTATTTTAATTTATGCAATTTAGTTGATAATCAGAAAACGGCAAGTTCGTTTTTTGTACACCTTATCGACATTCGACTAATATCTAACGATGACCCCGGAAAAAAGTTCTTTTCTTTTACTAGTTTTTTTTTTACGAGATGGCAGCTATATAAAAATGGATGTCACACGAACATTTTCATCAGTTCTTCCAAGTTTCCCCAGTGCCAACGTACCTAAGAAATCTTCATCATGAAACTGGTGAGAGAAGAGTCACCGAAACATTATTTGACGAGCACATCGACCGTGAATTTTAGTATGATCATAAGAGGCGATATCTCCTATCTCCACTTAGGAGCTATCGGCTTTCATGATCATAGTGCAATAAGAAGTCGTTAATTTTTATTTATATTTTATTTTCACAATTATTCAAAACGTCAACAAAAAAAACAGATTTTTATAGGATACTTATAAAATGGGGAAGATAATATAATTCATTAATTTAATTCTATAACGAGATTCTAAAAAAATTTCGTTTACGAAGTTAGGAAATATTGGTGGTTCATCGTCAATATGATTGTTTTGGTGTTTTCAATGTTAAATTAATTAAAATCGTGCTGTATTTAATGTTAAATTAAATCTCTAAGTAATAAAAGTCCCATTTCATATGTAATTAAAAGCATTTATTTATAATACCTGTATTGTGACATTGAATTTAATAGCTGGGGAAATATATTTTTTTATCATAAAAAGTTATTACGTTTTGCTTAAAATCTATCTTATTATTTATTCATTATTTTAAAAAGTGAATTGTTTAATTATGTCATATTCAAATTGCTCACAAAGCTTTCTTACTTTGTACTCTAATATCACTTTAGGACCATCAATTAGGATCACTTATGATCTGTTGACGATTTGTTTGTTAAAAAAAAAACTTCTATGTATGTCTAAGGTCAGTAATTGGTTTCTGCAGGCATTCTTTTTCATCCTGGCGGCGTTGGCCCTGGCAACAGCCAGCCCCGCGGCAGAGGAACCGATCCAGATCCTCAAGTCCTCCTTCAACCTCGACCCTGCAGGTTCCTACAACTATGGGTCAGTAGTCTGCAAGAGACAAATGTTTTTATTGACGACTTTTCCTATCAAATTCTGTATTTCATATTACGGGACTCGACTTATTGTATTAATTTCAAAATAAGTCATTTATGTGTTCAATGCCACTACATTTAAACATATTTTATCATTATATTTTCAAATAGTAATTTTTCGAAGAGATTATTAACCTTTGATTGGCCTTGTACAGAGATAAAAAAATCATTTTTTTTGCGGTAAATAGAGGTGGCCATTATGCGATATTAAAGATATAACAAATCTGAACCCATATTAAAAAACATGGAAATGTATCGCATTATTCCATTGTCAAATGTTGTATTATTTGTGGAAACAATTGATTACGAAGTAAATTCTTCTCTTGTTGATGAAAGATTCCTTATACGATTTAAAGTATCGCATACCTAACGTCATAATAATTTCATAAATTATTGTTATTTTTTAGATATGAAACCGCGAACAGAATCATCCACGAGGTGGTTGGAGAGCTCAAGTCCGTCAAGGACGAGGAAGGCAAAGACCAACAGGCAGTGGTAGTCAGGGGATCGTACTCCTACAACGCCGAGGATGGCACCCCCATCACCGTGACGTACTACGCTGACGAGACAGGCTTCCACGCCGAAGGGGCTCACCTCCCCGTCGCTCCCAAGAGCAACTGAACTGCCCCAACAGTTTCTGTTCCCACCCGACCGCGCTTTTCTTAAAATGTACATGATATGGAACAAATAAAATGATTACATAAATGTATTAATGTTTTATTTTATTTTTATATTTCTGACAGTATTTATTATAAATAAATCATTATACTGGATATCATAAATACAGCTGAGGGCTTTATGATAAATCCTGAGAAGTTTTTGTCTTAAGATTTGCTCAAAAGATGAGTTGGTACAATCCCGATATTATCTATTTACACAGTAGTTAAATATTATATTACACAAAGGAAACGTAGAATGAACAAATGTTTTTTGTCATTGTTGTAACTGAGCCACTCTTTTAGTGTTCTATTTGGTGCTCCTTTACCCTTTCTAATACCCAGACGTGTTGAAGCGAAGAGGCTGCTTTATTAAACTGTTCGAAAAAATCCGTATATTAATTAGGTTATATAAATCTGTTCTACATTATTGTGTATGCTGAAAATGTGGATGTAAACAACGATTGCGCATATGTACTCGTATTTCATTCACAATGTCACTGTATTTATAAAACAAATTATCGTCAGCCAAGTTACACATTGGCCAAAGCATTAATGATTCTGTCAAAGTTGCTCAATAAATCGCCACTTAAATAATGCATAACACGCACTTCTTCTTTCTACCGATTCCAAGGTCCAGGAACATACACAGAAAACTAAGAAAATAATGGCAATGATATATTTAAAACCTAGAAAAGAATGCTGAGAATAATGTAACAATTTTCTTCGACTAGTTCTTATCTAGTTATCGAACGTAAGCGACCACGAATACCTTATTTTTTATTTTGCACCAGCTCGAAATATTTACATTGCTATGAGTATTCTTTCTGCTCCGGTATCCAATTTCTGCTCGGTCCAATTTCAGCGGCATGGTCGCAATTTCACCTTGAATAATGAGGTGCAGGGTCGGTATTTCCCTGGATGGCTAGTATAATGCAGTTTTCGAATTTTATTGTTTCAAACATTTATAATTCCTTTCGAATCCAGATTATCACATTGTCATATCTAAGCCTATCAATCCAGCCTATTATTAGAAGTCGCCTGTAGATCCATTTCACAAATGCTTCAAATCACCATAACATTATCTCTACGAACATTATTCTATATGAAAGTACAAGGAAAACGTAACATCGTTTTATTCACATTCGCAAATTTAATTTTAGGTTATTGAATTTTAGTGTTTTTAAATTAAAAATCGTGAGGAGCATTTATGTATTTGTGAATGATGAAAAAGTATAAAGAATTTGGTACAAAAATGAATCTTACAGTTGATGAAAGCTGCCCAGACTCTTAATATTATTTTTATTTTTTGTGCGTTTTTTTCAATCCTTCATAGATAGTTTATAACTTTTTTTCTGTAACAAATTAAAGGAATAGACATTATTATATTAAAAATAATACAAAAAAAATCAAAAAATTATTCTCGATTTCAGATTTTAGCTATTTAATCAAGGCACTGCGTATTGTGTCATAAATACGTTGCGTCTTGATTAAATATCTAAAATCAGGAAAATCGACAAAGATTTTGATTTTTTTTTGTTTTTATTATAAAAATATAATATCTAATCTTTTGAATATTGAAGTAAAAAAGTTATCAACCATGTAAAAAGAATTGAAAAAAACCCACAAAAAATAAAATATTTTTAAAAAACAGTATTTTTTAAAACATAAATTGCAAGTAAACTTACTAACAGGTTTTGCTATAAATGTAATAAATTGAAAATAATTGTATTCTTTGTAATATTATTGAATAAAAAAGACATCTCAACTGGCCGTTCAGTCATAAAAGGTCCACAAAGTGGAGCAATTTTCTTCATTTTTAAAACATCGAAGGTTTGGTAATTTATTAATCAATTATATAATTTATTTTGTGACATTTTAATAAGATATTCATATTTAAAATATATGTAACCTGATGAATGAATTTTAAAATGAGATATTTCCATATAAAAATGTGACAAAAAACGCAAGAGAAGATATGAGAAAAAATGATGAAATTTGCTCATCCTGTTAGACGATCGCCTTAATATTGACGCTTTGTAAACTGGATAAATGAAAAGTAGCGAAGTAAGACTGACAGCGAAATGAAGAAGGTGAAAGGAAGCGTACCCTTACATAGGAAAATTTAAAAAGATAATTAATTATGAAAAGTAACATGATGATAAAATAAAGTATGAATGTACATAGCGGGCAGTTTCATTCGATACATTTAATTTACATTTACTACAATTGATAACAATCACGAAATTTATAGAAGCCTTAGCACTTTCAATGGAAACACAATCATCTTCAGAGGGTTGCCTCTAAAAACATGTTTCTATATCCTAAATTTGATTCTTTTTTGTTATTCTTAATTTTTGGACGATAATATTCATATAATCATATAACTATCAAATATTGACGACCTATTAAGTGGCTGGGATGTTGAAATTGGTAACACGCTGTCCGCGAAAGACAGAGGTCCGTGGCTCGAATCCGGTTCCGGCAATTAATTTTTTCAGTTTTATTATTTGATATTTGTGTGTGTCTTTGTGTAATGGAAATCGTGTTACAATTGTTGCTCAGTCTGCCTAACTAGTTTACATCGTAGAATTTTCGATGAAACGAGGAAGTAAAATGTCATGATGATATAAACGCCCGGTAAGGTAAAATGATTTTCCATGGCTTCAAAGTATTTAAATGGAATTTTAATTTGATTAGGTACTTCGACTTAGAGGAAAGAGGATGTAAAAGTCTGTGCAAGGTGTCTCGGTACTCTCGGTAAAAATGTAAAATTAATAATTTCAAAATAAATTTCTGATACGTCGCATTTGTTAAGATATTTTTGACATGTGAGATTTTATTAATTACTGAAATAAAACATGAAATATCCATCAAAGATTTTTATTAGATTATTTAAAACAAAATCAAACAAAGAGATATTTATTTAAACATTCTCAAATTTATATTTAGAAAACAATAGGTTAATTTAGTGTACAACCTCATCGACATTTAATATCTGAAGGCGACCAAGGAGAAACAAAAAATATCTGGTCTTTTGGTGACAAGTTTTTTTGTATATTAGATGATAGTTGTATAAAAGTGGATGTAACACGAACATTTTATCAGTCTTTTTCAGTTTTGTCTAGTAAAAACATACCTAACCTATTTTCATCATGAAACTGGTAAGAAACTCTACGAAATATTATTCGACAATCAAATGTTTGTGTTAAAAATATTATCGATTTAAACTCACGCTGTTTACAACTTTAAACTAATTTCTCTGAGAAATTATCATCACTGCTCTACAATCCCTGGTGGGTTTTGGCCTCCTCAAGAGTCTTCCACCATTCATCTCGGTCTTGTGCAAGCTATCTCCAGTTCTGAATCTCCAAGGCATATATTTCTCTGTCTGAATAATGATAGTCTTTCAAAATAGTTGTATGATATCTATATATTTGTATTTGTATATTTTGTATATAAATAAACTTCCATGTACGCCTAAGACTAATTAATTGGACATTTTAGGTATTTTTCTTCATCCTGGCTTTGGCCCTGGCGTCAGCCAGCCCCGCGACAGAGGAACCAATCCAGATCCTCAAGTCAACCTTCAACCTTGACCCCGCAGGTTCCTACAACTATGGGTGAGTGTTAACAAGTTATTCATCAAATGTGATTCACCTTTAATTGACCTTGCTGTAGTAACCCGCTAGTAAATTATTTTACGTTTACAAGTATAGTAACCATTTTAACTGTCTTTACTTAAAAATGTCATATTTTTATAAATATTAATATTTTATAATAATGAATATACGTTTTAAATACATTAATCTTAGCTCCTTGTGAAATCAATAAACATACACAGGGAGAAATCATTAAATTGGTCACTCTAAAATTATACACCTCCTTATGACGAGGCGAATATTATATGATACTAAACATAGAGCAAATCTCTAATATTAATTTTGTTTAATTTCATATAAATAGGTGGTAAGAAATATGAAGTACTATTTCTTAGTCAAATTGTATCGTATTGTACCTTTGTGGAATAATGTGCACTCGCATCATTATAAGTATATTGTAATAGTGTCATTGATTGTCATTTTCTAGATATGAAACCGCGAACAGAATCATCCACGAGGTGGTTGGAGAGCTGAAGTCCGTCAAGGACGAGGAAGGAAAAGACCAGCAGGCAGTGGTAGTCAGGGGATCGTACTCCTACAACGCCCAGGATGGCACCCCCATCACCGTGACGTACTACGCTGACGAGACAGGCTTCCACGCCGATGGAGCTCATCTTCCCGTCGCTCCCAAGAGGAAGTGAGTTTCCCGAACAAACCTTGCATCAACACGACACCGCTTTGTTTAATGTACACGATTAATGTTCCATAATAAAATGAATGCATATGTATTTTTATTTATTAATTATTTTTTAAATATTCAATCCTAATAAAATTAATAGTTGTGCCGTGTAGCATAGATACGATGTACACAATTTTGAGTTATACAAGTTACTTTATTTATTCACTTACACTGAAAGAATTAAGTGTTCATCATTATCAGCTCATAGTCTGATTTAATAATATCATTGTGCTGTGTATTAGGAACATTATGTGCAAAGTTTAGGGTAGTAATCATATTTTTATTATGAACTCAGAAACTTTTATCTTGAGAGCAGCTCCTACGAGGCTCTCTATCTTTTGATTAAATTAAACATTACTTGTTGCATTTAACACGAATCAAACAATATACTCACATAATGATATCTGGCCTTATATCAGTGAAATAATAAAATTGCGACACTTTGTTTAATATACAGACTCGACTAAACGCAATGAGATTTGTTTCAAAAATTACCTAGATATTCTATCATAATATTTGTGTCCAGGTTTTCCGCTTCTCATTTTTATATTAGTGCCGGTTGTCTGATCATTGTTAATGGCAATGGTTAAGTAAAAACATTTTTTACGAAAAAGATTGTTTGATAGGTGGAAAACGCAAAAATCTATGCTTTTATCTTAACTATAACTCCTACTCCCGATCAAACATCCGGTTCTTAGGGTTTCCAGTTGTGATTGCATTTGCACTTGTAGCGGCCTGACGCAACCGAACCGTTACATCTTTTGAATTAAGGAATCACTTTTGAGACAAATGTATCTAGGCGAAGAGGCTTAGATTTACATATAAATATAATAATACTCCTTCCTTCTAGTAATTCTAAGGTCCAAAAAGGTACAAAATAAATATCTATGTTGCAACATAGTTTGTGGTTTAAAAGAAGCCGTGGGTCATGTTAACCTTTATAGCATTTTCTGCGGAATCATGAGATCATTTGAAATTCATAGAGGAAGCACTAAGCATAAAACTAAAATACCAAATGACCATACCTACCATATATTGTAGTGTGTCGACAACTCATATTGGTTTATATAATCCAAACCTGTTAGTTAGTAATTTTACAAAGTAGTAAAGAAAGAAAATGAGAGAATGTCAGTTAAGTTCAAATAAAGGCTACATGCAGTTTTTTTACGTTTTATTTAAGTACTGTCATAAATTATGGCCCCAAAATAGTAATGGAATCTCATGATTAGCTTTACCCGGAGAATATCCTAGGAATCTAGGATAAAGGGGGGGACATGACGTCCTATAACAGCAGAAATAAGAAATAAAAAGAAAAAATGCAAACAACTAAAGGATAATAATAAATTTACCAGAGAATGTTAAAAAAAAAAACAGAAAAATCTAGATGTTCAGCTAGAAGTGCACACGTCACATCACACCACAGAATAAGAATATAATTCATTATTATTTGATAAGTGAGTACGGTAGAATCTCGTTAGTTTGAAATCTGCAAAAATCGCAAAACTTGTGAAAAAAGCCGTTAATTTTGTAATAAAATTATTAATGAATTATTTTTGAATATTTTAAGAAATCGTTTTGAATATGCAAAATTTACTATAGAATTCTATGGAAAAAAAATCGTTTCGAAAATAGATTGAGCAATTTATATTACTATATAGTGGCCGATATTGAAATATTTGCTGTTCTCACTTGCGAAAAAAAATTAAATATTTTTTCCTAATTCGTCATGTTTGGATGGTTGAAATCGAAATTTTTTATTTTTAACTAGCCTAAGCTTGCAGAACTAAATAAAAATATTTATTAAAATTTCATTAAAATAAATTTAGAGTTGTTTTTTTATGGAAGGCTTCTTCAATTTTCGTTGTAATTTTCGATTCCGTCTTTTTTCGACTCAGACCAACACAAGCATAATAGTTATCGGAAATATAATCGTACATACATAAAATAAGATAGTGATAAATTATCCAAAGAAAAGTAAACACACTTATATAAAAAATAATTGAAATAAAGGGAAATTTAAACAAGTCGAAAATAATATTTCACGCGTCCAAGTCACACATACAAAATAACAAAGACAACGATGATCCTATCATGAAATCAGGACTATGAATTTAGTTGTAACGATTGTGATCATTTTTATTTTGGTAAAACAAAAATAAACTTTGAAACTAGGGTTAGAGAACACATCAAAGCTTTAACTAGCAAAGTTGTATCCGATTTTGCAAAATATTTAATAGAATATGACCATACATTTAATATTAACATAGGTTTAAAGTTTTTACATACTTGTTATAAGATCCCACAAATAAATAATCAAGAAATACTTGAAATTAGGAAAAGTGTTAATATTTATTCAAATATAATAAATAATCAGGCAAAATTTGTGCATAACCCACCAATGAAAATTTTTCCACTTAAGATTCCATCCTCTTCAGATGACATTCCGTAATTAACACCCCCCCCTTCCCTCCTTAACCGTAACCTGCCCCTTAACGTAACACTCTTGCATGGTTTATCTTTTCCAAGTTGCGTTCACAAACAATCCTGAAGAAGAGAGCATTGTTCTCGAAACATGTAAATTTTATATCTAACTAGCTGTTCATACCCGGCGTTGCACGGGTTAAGGATTAAGTTTAAGTAAAAGGGGAGGGGGGAAATGTCGCCTATGTTATCCGCCGAGTCCTAAAGAATAACGTTTCCAAATTTTGAGTCCGATCGATCAAACGGTACAGATTTTCATCGAAAATATATCATGAGTAGGGGAAGGGGTAGAAGAATAGGGGGGAAATGTCACCTATGTTACCCGCCGGGTCCTAAAGCATAAGTACACAAAATTTGAATCGAATCGGACAAACGGTGTAAAATTTGTGTAGAGAACAGACTGACATTGAGTTTTATAGGTATAGATAAAGTGGTGAAAACAAAGTGATTTGTGTTTTATTATTTGTGGCGTCTGCTTGCTTGCTTGCCGGTTTGCCGTCAAAAAAAATTGGATAGATTTTTGACCCTTTTCCCGTGTAATGCTGTATGTGACAAGCTTGAAATCCGTACAAGAAATCACATAAAATGCTCCTACTAAGATGGGTGGAACACCTGTAACGGATGTATGATTCGCGAATTCCAAAAAGGCTACTCAATGTAAATCCAGTGTGGTAATGATTGGAAAATCAAGAGTCCGTTGACACTTCTACGGAGTCACCGGCGACAGTCTTTGTAAAATGTTAGATGTGATTTGAATATATGCCATTAATATTTACGTCACATCATCCCACTTTTAACATTCATACTCATCTAATACTCTAATTAACGAATAGGTGTTGTTACTGCTTCTGTCATTAAAATAAAATTACAATAATGTTACGTGAAATAGAGTAATGTGTATGATAGAATCACAAAAGTGTTACAAATGGCTTAACAATTCCTAAAATCGCGCATAAATATGGGTCGAGGACACTGCAATGTATTGTTCCCACGCTGATCAATGAATTAATTACCTGGATCCTTACCAACTTCACACTTTGAGGCGGAAATAAAGAAGCGGCCATTTTTAAATGATATGCACCTTATATTGTAGATGGATTTAAAGTGAAGTGGTAAACTGACTACTTTCAATTAAAGAAAAAAATTGGATTAAGTTTCAATTAATTATGTATGACAAAAAAGCTGAAGTTAAGGTAAAAAGGTGGCTAAGGTGGAAGGGTGGTAAGGAGTTGGTGAAAGCAATATTTTTAGGCAAAAACAATAATTTATTAAAATATCTAAATTCTCATAATAATTATTTTTATAATTTCAACGCCCGAATGGATGGCGTAGTTTAATAATGCATGAATGAAAATAATGATTATTATTATCCATGATGTTGTTCGCGAATTCAGAAAAGTTATTCCTATTTACACACCGACGATGCTCTTTAAGTTTAATGTTGAAATTTCTAGTTTGACCGGGTATTTACTGTTGCAATCTCCGCATGAAATATAACATAGTCATAGTTTGTTTTCCATCCATATCAATGATAAACTTACCTGTAATCTTCTAATCATTCAATTGAATATAATATTTCGACACTTTCCTTCTTTTCAGTTTTGGCCTATTCTTTAAAAATTCGGCGAGACTCGCAATCAGCCATGCCGCATTACCCGGGGAGATTGCGCAAAGAGGAGGATAGAGTGCAGAGTGGGAGTGTGGAATATTAGGGGAGGAATGGATAGGAAGATGAATGAACTGTGTGATAGTATGAATGACAAAAACCTAGACATTTTATGTATAAGCGAAAGTATGAAGAAAGGCTGTGGAGAGTTAGAGCACAACGACATGATGGTGCTTTGGTCCGGAGTGCCGGAGGCGGACCGAGCGTGCCAGGGTGTTGCAGCGCTGCTCTCGAGAAGGATGCAGAAGAGTATGGCGCTCTATCCTCTCTGCCTACCCCCTCGGGGAAACGGCGTGATGGTAAGTAAGTAAGTAAGTAAGTAAGTTTAAAAATTCTACTCAACATTTGAAATTCTGATTAATTATTATAACCTAGATAGATATCTAAGGTGTTCCTTTATTGTAATGTTAAAGATACGTGACATTTTATCTATATATAGGTATATAAAACGCTGAGCAGTTTATATGTTACCGACAAATTGTTTCGATAATCTATGTGTGCTCTAATCATGAGTTAATGTATACATTTTCAAAATTTGCACATTGTCTGTAACACATACTTATATTATTGACGCATTAAGTATTACAAGTCGTAACTATATGAAAATTAATATCCAAGATACAAATCACTTTATTTAAGGAAATTCCAAAACTTCCGGGTGGCTTTGCAGTTGCGTGAATTTTGAGCATTGACGAATAGGTTTTTCGAAGATACAAACGATGGTCGAATAGCGGCCGCTACCTCGTAGAGCCTAGTGTTATTCTTTCCATTATGTACCTATCATAGTATTAAATCCTCTCTAACATCTTACATCAGCTCGACAGCTCGAATTGAATAAGCATTACTCGTATTTGGTACCCTCGAGGTCCGTCGGGTAACTCGTATGAGCATAACCTATTTGCAACATGACTTATGCAAGTTGTATTTATTCTATGAACTCCTACTGTGCGACTATTATTTACTCACATTCTACTTTTTATCACAGCTTTTGTAATGCCAGTTTCGTAAGGTCACATGGAAATATTGAATGGTTCGATAAGAATTTCTATCACGCTTCGAGCACGCACGGACCCAGGATTGCCTTGAAATCAGGTTTCGATCATTTATGTTTTATTGTCACGCTCGTCTCAGTCTCGTCCCGGTCGCAGAGAGAAATTATTTCGTTTTTGTAACCCTCAAATACTCAGGTATGCGTACGTTTCCGAATAAAGAAAATTACGTCAGAAATATTTTAATTTTATATGAAACACGTGAGCTAAAAATATTGATGATTTATCCGCAAGCTAGTATTAATTTATAAATACTGGTCATCTTGAATGAATTATGCTGTTAATATTTTTAGATTACAATACTCATAGAGCATCATAATACAGAATTACGCAAATGAAGTAAAACTATTACTTTAGAACGAAAAATAAATATGCAGATTGTGAAAAAAGAGGCTGTATCAAAATTATAAATATAAATATAATAGATTAGAATGATTAATTAATAAAAAATAAAATACTTTTTTTAAATATAAACAAAATACCAAAATTCAACAAAACCTTTTCACCAAGAATTCATCTCTTCCAAGCTCCAAAAACAGTCAACATTCTAAGTATAAAACTAAAAACTTGTAGCCATAGTCTCGCATATTTTTCTTCAAAAGTGAAATTCTGGTTCCATGAAAAGGGAAGAAAGCATGCATAAAACCTTTTAAAAGCCAAGATATAACCAAAATTCTAAAAATACTCGTACCTATATGAACATATATTCTAATCTTTTCAACTACTTTTATATAACTACTTACTATTACTATTATTTTAGAATTTTTATTCATATTGATTATTGATTTAAGAACTTTGAAATTGGTATATATGTGTATGTGTGCTTTCTGTAAAAATAATTAAAAAAGTAACTGTCGAATTTTTATGGTATATTTTATTTTAAGTATTTAATAGTTCTTCTTTTTCCTTTTTTTCTTTATTATTTTAATTATTTATGTTTTTTTTTCCTTTTTCTCCTTTTTATATTTTCTCTCCATGTGCCTCAATATAACATGTATGTAATTTGCAATCTATATGGCGGACCAGGTCTTGCACTAACAACCTGGTTACGCTGGAATAAACACATTATTATTATTATTATTATATATTTTCTTTTATTCACTATCCAATTTACATCATTTTTTTAATGTTTTATAGATGTATTATAGAATTAACATTATTTTTCAATGTGTTAATGATTAATTATTATTATTTCTAATTTTTTATTGGAAATAAGATTTATTCATATAATAATAACTTTATATAAATAATAAATATTCTTTTACTTAAACTGTACCTACTGGAAGAGCACTGTCTACTATAATACAGTAAAATACTAGTGTAGCAGGTAGGACGTCAAATTAATGTAGTGTTTAATTTGCTGCCAAGACCCTCAGCAACAATTATACATATTTGTTAACACTATAAAATGATAACATTTTATAGTGTTTACAAATATGTAAACAATATAAAATGTATAATAATACCTATAAATTTTTATTTTTAGCGAAATTTAAAATAAATTAAATTTTAATAAATATTATTATTAAGTTCTACGGGTTAGTAGAACTTAATAATAATACTAATAATACTTAATAATAATACCTTAATAACTAATAATACCGTAATAATAATACTTAATACCTTAAGAACTTAATAATAATACTAATAATACTTAATAATAATACTTAATAATAATACCTATAAATGTGAAATAAATCTATCTATTCCTTCTAGCCCCGAGAAAAGAAACTGATCAAAGTCCAAAACTTTCAAATTTCTTCCCGGTTCCGGCTGGAATCCGCCAATTCTTTTATCGTACGAAACAAGGAAATTAAAACAAGAAATGAATCTATATTTCAAGCAATAAAGAGGAAACTTCTTCGAGAAAATAGCGATCAAAAAGAGTAATAAAAATTTAAAATTACAGACACGTAGCTACGTATTGCAGCTTTGTAAAATATGACGAAAATGACCCTATTTTTCTAAGAAAATTCCCTATTTTGCTCTCCGATTTTTATTTTTTCAAACAAAATATAAAACTGCAATATAACATGTACGTTCCAAATATTTCTTCATTAAAATTTTTCAATATTTAAACTATATATTGTCGAGTTCTTACTCGCATGATATAACAAAGAAAACACATGATTTTTATTAAATCAATAAACAAATATGTACATAATATGAAACAATTTCAATTTTTAAGATATTTTAATTATATAATGTAGTATATAATTAAAATCAATTCATCATCTAAATCATTCGAAAGATATTTTGGAGGAAACACTATCTATACATACATATTGTCATTCATATTAATGACAATATATGGGATTGTGTAGTTTTCAGTTAAATTCCGATTCTCCACACACATTGGATATTAATTTATTTTAGAAATAATTTGTATTTAAATAAATTGCACGTACCTAAAGTATCTACTGTGATTGTAATATCTACGTTATTAATTTACAGTTACACGGTTTTTTCATGGTTGGCAGGGAGAATAGAACGCAACACTCTTCTTTCCTGACATACCACCAAGTGTGCCCCTGGATGGTTGTAGCTTCAATAATAGATACCGAACATTTATTTTGCTTGGTCATGCCAGGTGTTTTTGCAGACGTCCTCCGTACATTGCATTCGAAACCTGCCTCGTATGTTTTCTTAATCACTTTCTTCTCACCCATTCGTTCTACATGCCCAAATTATTAAAGCAATCATTTGTTTATCCTGTAAAATACACTACAAACAAATTCATTTTGATTTCGTTCTTCTTCATCCTATCGTATTTTCGCCGACATTTCTACCACATTTGGTGTATATTCATTCTTATTTTGGTACTCTCAAGCTTTTACATTACGCACCGGTACTTTCGACTTGCTGAAGTTCATCATAAGTTCAGTCTCCATGCATACCTACATGAGACATCCTAGCTATTACACTAAAAAATCCCACTGTAGGTCAGCTTGATCTGCAAACTGTTAAGCTACAAATATTCAATATTTTTTATCTTGAACTTTGAATTGATATTTCGTTAAGATCAATACTGTTCATATACATAATTATACATTTATTTTGTTTTTCGTTCATAAAGATAGATTAATAAAACGTCCTGTGATGTAGGAATTGGTGGCTAGCCTAAAGAATTAAATTTTAATATTGAATATGAAACACCTGATTTTCACTAATATCAGTTGTCTTATTTTTCTTCACATTTTTATTAAAAATGTCTAGGATTTATATTCGAGTTTCCAGGGAATGTCAATTTTAAATTTTCTGTTAAATTAATATTTGAGTGTTCAATTGCTTCATATTAAAAAAATAATATAGCTTATATAAATTGAATAATTCACAATAAAAATCGCGAAATGTTAAGATTAAGAATAAAAAGATATCCTGATGCAATTTGATCGAAAAAATTGTTTGGTACACGTCTTTTTTATCGAAGAGGATCGCAGGAAAATTTTTCAACGTGTAATAACTTATTAATCTTTTTGTTCTCAGGGCCGTGCATAAGAAATGGTTTTCATAAATTCGCCAAAGCAGTTAATAAAAAAAAGTAACCCATGAAAACCAAGTTTTTACTATACTCCCTTTCTTTGTAAAATATAACAATAATTAAAGACGAATTAAAACATATAACATAACACTAAACTTACAGAAATTTAATATATTTTTAAAATGTCAGATGCTTTGAGATGTCAAGATTTTGATAGATTCAATTATCATCAATATCGTACCTTATGAATTTCCAGCGTCAAATGATTTAGTCAGAATCACATTTGAGTAATGTAGAATTCTTCAAAACTAAGCAGAAGTCTAAAAGAAATGAATTATTATGTGATTTTTTCCCAAAAAACCCAATTTTGCTGTCATCTGTGAACCAATTGTTTTGTAAATTTTCGAAATTCGTAGTGATGTACATATTTTACCGACGGAGTATTTCAAATTTAGAAAATATTCCGCGACGTTATCGGTCCGCCGCGGCGTTGCTAAACAAACTTTTCTAATGATTCCAATTTGAAAAAACCAATAAAATTTCTAAAAATCCGAAATTATACTATAATTATTTTTTTTAACGAAAATTTGATAGATCTTCTTGATCGTCGCCACGAGTCTGCTTGCCAAGTTTCAGCTCGATTGGATCACGGAAGAAGGGTCAAAAATCGATCCAAAGTTTTTGTTGATATGATACCAAATAAATGTTGTGCGGCATTATAAAATTCAGAAATAGTAAAGTCCATTGAAAATTGCTTTCAGCTTGGCGTCTGGCTTGGTATATATATATGCTGCTGAAATAGAAATTAAGAATTTTGAAATCGTAAAACGAACATTGATTCATATAAATAGTCATCAGTATCTCTAGCTTATACTAAAATGAAGAAAGAAATTATTCTAAAGATATTATTACATCCACTGTTTGATAACGGCCTTACAAGCCGAAACAGCTCTCATATTTGAAATAACAACCTGCAGAACTTAATAATAATACTTATTAAAATTTAATATATTTTTATTAAACATGGAGTAATAAACTTACACACTGGATCATATCCAAAAAGTAGAATAAACGGTTAAAACTATAATTGAGAGGGCCAGAAAGAATTAGATACTTACGCGGAGTGCGTACCTACTTGAAGTGGAAAACAATAGGCTCTATTGTAGCGGTCTGAGGTCTATAGGTGTTTGTATAATTGTTTAAGTTATTTTTAAATTGTGGTAAGGTATATGTTTGTCTCAGTTTGTTAAAGAAAAGGGAACAGAAAAGGAGTGTGTCACGGAGAATAGAGTCAAAAATAATCCACCCATTAGATGTCGCTAATGTTATCACTTCGTTAGAACCATCCAACTCAATATGTGCTCCTGGCTGCACTGGATTGGTGACAATATTAGAAGACATCCTGTTTTGTTCCATATTCACACCGGAAATCCTGTTCCATTCTCATCTTTCTAGGTACTTCTTTGTATGACCCGTTTCTTAGCGAATTCTGTTAGTGGTTTTCCAGATTTCCTATGGTTGTTGTGTCAAGATGATAGCGTGTTTTTTAACATCACCGACTGACTACCTTAACTCTTCTAATTGTATCTAACTACTCTAATTCTGATATATTTTGCTTTATCTGGCCTGAAAATATATCGTAATATAGCTATGGGATCAAATAAGTCAATAATATTTATTGTTGACATGTAAAATAGATTCTATTGTTAATTGTAGGATGCGAAAATGAAACTGATACTGAATTTTTAAAAGGAAACTGATATGGAAAAAATAAATAATATTTTGTGGAATAATCGTACATTTATTCTGTACTTCAATATGATTTATTTACAAAATGTTAAGGTAATTCGGTGTACCATACATGGACCAAATTGTCTTAGATTTATTATTTTATTTGATTACTTAAGTACGTAATTTTTAAAATGCCAGATTATTTTTGATTTTTGCATTAGATTTATTACTCAAATAATTATAAAAGTTTTTATTATCACCTCGTAGGTAGGTAAACTTTAATCTATGATCCTCTTTATCTTTGATTCGAAGTTCGTCATCGATAGCTGAATTAATTTGATTATTAATTAATTTTATAATATCAATGTTAATATTATTTATTTTTATCCAAGAAAAATACAGCTATTTGAAAGAGCATCACCAACAATTTCAGGGAAAATATTAAGAGGTTTAAGAGATATTTATGTATTATAGTAAACATCATTTGCTATGAATTTTTTTCCCATTGGTGATATTGCAAATTGACCGGTATATAATATTTTTAATGTTCAGCACATTTTATATATAACTAACAATCAAACTCAGAATATTGCGAATACAATATTAAAATAATAATTTTATTACAGTCAATTATTAATTTAATACTTGTTTTGACGGTTAAACGTAAAGTTTATAATTGCTGATAAGATTTTCAACCATTCAATCGAGAAGAAAATTAAAATTGATCGAAATTAATATTTCATTATCAACGCATGATATTAAAAATGATTTTAATACCACGCTGCGTCCGAATCACAGGTGATGTGCGGCGAACATTTAATTTTGTATAAATGTCAAAGCAGGTGAGAAAGAAACAAAAAAACATGGGATGAGTCGAAGAGGCGGAATACTTGTTTTTAGATGATTTTAGATTTGTATAAAAGAGGATCTCCTCGGCATTGCAGCATCAGTCTTATCTTGTCTGTCAAACAGTACCCGATAATTACCAACATGAGAGTCGTAAGTTAACTTCACCCAACCGTCGTATTTTATCTCGTTTCAATTAAAGTAAAACAATTTTCATAACGCAACAATTTCAAACATTTTTAAAATTATTTGTTTATTCTCGAATCTAATGTGTATATATTTATTCAAATAAAAAAAAAACACAAATTTTTACATATTTATTACTTGTGATAATATTTTTTTCTATTTGTTTTATAACTAATTAGTCACAGGTAGTGCTTCAAAAACTTACATATAAATGACAAATATTTATTACAGGCATTCTTCTTCCTCGTCGCCGTGGCCGTGGCCCTCGCTGCCCCCGCAGAAAAGGAGCCGCTCAAGATCCTCAAGTCTTCCTACGAACAGGACCCCGCTGGTCCCTACCAGTTCGGGTGAGTTTACAATATGTCCCTAAATAGATTTCAACCCTTTTAAAATCTCTTATTTGAGGATAAAATCTGCAAATAATCATGATATTTTATTGTTCGCATAAATGAGCGGCAGTGTCTAAAAATGCCCTTTTCTCTGCTCTGCCAACATGCCTCTGCCAACATATCCGCTCCCGTAGGAAATACTGAAATAATTTTTCTGTCTTTATTATTTGTGATATAAATGTATAATGAGTAAAACGCACTCTTTTCGAGACGTGAAATATAGTTCTATATTTTGTAAATCACTAATGTACCGCTTATTTTCAGTTTCGAAACTGAGAACAAGATCAACCGCGAAGAGACCGGAGAGCTGAGGGAAGTAAAGAACGAGGAAGGCAAACCCGAAGCAGTGATCGTCGTCAGGGGCTCGTACTCCTACGTCGCCGAGGATGGCACCCCCATCACCGTGACATACTTCGCTGACGAGACAGGCTTCCACGCCGAAGGAGCTCACATCCCCGTCGCCCCCAAGAAGTGAATTGTTCGATAAGAACATCACAAGCCCACGCTCTGAGCACGACTTCGCTTTGTCTAATGTACACGCCATGGAATTAAATACATTAAGGGTAGATTCTTCTAGAATCTCCCGCTGTATAAAGGAAGCACCGACCCTGCTAAGAAACGGACTCTCGAATAAAAACCGTTAGTCTTTGGGCCCCGAGAGGATAACGAGATTAGATCGACTTATGAACGAGTCCTGTATTTTTCAAGGAGTCGTTCGTTTAGTCAATCCCCTGGAACACTGCCATAATTAAATTAATTATGAAGCTCTGTCTTCATCTTGAACATTTTGTGATTGTTTAAGATGAAAACAAAGATTTTGTACAATACTTATAATTATTTAATAAAAAAAATAGTCAAATATACTTGAAATTTTATTGACCTTTCCCATCCACTGTTTATTTATGTTAAAAATTTGTTTAACTATATTTATTATAACACTATTTTATTACAAAATTTAGACTTTAATAAAATCATGTTAATTTATCATAATAAATAAAAAATTAAAAATATCATTAACATATTTGAATGTCACAGATTTCATTCATTTCATATTTTTACGATTACATAAAGGCATATTACATCATTATTTTAAGGATATTGAATTGGATAGACATTTTCCACTCAACTCGGCCAAAATATTAGATAGATACTGAAAAGATAAAATCGAGTACATTAATAAATTTGATATTGTTTTATACATTTACTTATTTATTGCTTATATTATTCATTACCATGCATCAACTTACTAAGATATTTTGTGCTTTAGTATATATATATTTATTCGTTAATTTTCCTGTTACAGTATGCGTCAAATCTATTTTGCACATATTTCAACTATACTGCAATGTCCATTCCTTTATTTCCTGGCAGATAAATACTAAAATGCAAAGAGGTTATTCCTAAAACGTCACGATCCCGTCTCACCCCCGCAAGTCACAGCGAATCATTTCTCATAAATGACAATTATTATTTATACTTGTTTACATTTTCACAGAAAAATATATCTTCGTTCAAGGGTAACAATGACATTAAAATATATTTTTAGGAAACTTTACTTAAAGTTTTTATAAAATACATTTACATTCATTTAATGAATTATTAAAAATGAAAGAGGCCCAGGCTGTCTAAATCTTCAAGGATAACGTGAATATTATTTTCTGTTTATTTGAGATATTTAACGTTTTTATGTCGGTTTCACAAGAGCTCTCTACGAAATAATTTGCATAATTTTGAATTCATAATTATTAAAAAGATCTTTTTGATGTTATGCAAAACTATTCACATAAAACAATAAAGAATAAGAGATTTTAATGTATCGATAATAATGTGTGAAATAAAATGTATTGCGATGTATATTAATTGGCTCGGTGAATACCTACTGTATCCATATTGACATCCTTTCGCAAAAATTTGCATAGTCAATAATCTCATAACATATCCGCTAAAACAGATTTTTTTTAGTATCGAATAATACCTAGAAAAAATCGTAAAAATAACTGAAAACCGTGCATTAAACACTTAATCCTCCAGCCTCCGATGTCCTATGCTCAAGATGGCCGGTTGGATGCTAAGCCTAATCTAATAGCTAACTTCTTTTGCATGGACACTTAGACCGTGTCTTAGGACCAGTGACAACACCAAACATTAAATTGAAAAAGTATTAATAATGTAATACGTATAAATTGGCGAGAACGGTAATGACAGCTTATATAATATAAGGTGCCCAGAAATATGACTTAGTTACCCGGGTTATCACTTCCGATAGTAGCCAGTTAATGTGAATGTGATTAGGTACTACATACACATTAACTGCAGGTCCGCCGGAGATCCGCATTTATATCCATTTTAATCTGTTTATTTAGTGATAAGATTAGTACATTTTAAATGAACAGGATTTTAAAAATCCTTTATTTTAGAATAAATGTCGCGCAACCCCAACAAGTTATTTATTATTATTTCTACGAAAGTGCAGACACACACTTTCAATAGGCGATTAGATTTATGTATAGGTATATTTATTTTTGTTGTTTGAGGAACCTCTCCATTGAGGCACATTAGGCCACAGAGTAGTCGTATTGGCCCGTGTCCATAGAATGAGACACGAGGCGATTCTCAGAGATTTGGTTGAGATAAATTTTAGTACCACGCTCGTGTACCGAGTTTTTGATCTGTATGTAATCTTGAAATATCATTCTTCTTTCTCTCTCAGATATCGTCTTGAGATTGGTAGAGCGAGAAAAAATTCTAACTCGTATACATGATATTGATTTGGTATGTGCGCAAAAAATTTACAAATAACCATGTACATTTATTCCCTTACTAGCTGTGCCCGCGCGGCTTCGCACGCGTAGATTTTTAGTACACTGTTTGGATCGTCATAGAACTTTCGTGAACCTTCTAGAGCATTCTCCTTACAGAACTTTCAAGAAATATATTGAATGTACAGGAGCCTTCTAGACACACCGACACATTCCGCCACTCAGTTAAGAACCTTATAAAACTTTCGGGACTTTTCTAGAACCTTCTCCTTCCAGAACTTTCAAGAGCAGGTTTTTCCGGAACCTTCTAGACTCACCGACACCGCCTATTTTAAAACAATCTAAAGCATTTGCGGCCTTCCCATAACAAAACAATGTGCTAGAAAGCACATTTTCGTCACCCACTCCCACCTACGCACAGCCACCCCCACCAAACTGGCACATTTTTAATGGGACACCAAGGGCTATCCACCACCACTAGGGGGTGGTTGTATCTGGTTGTGAAGAAAACTTGGCGGATAGGGAAACACGGGTTTCTTTTTATATATATATATATATATACTGATTAACTGCCGCTGAGAAGTTTCAAATCTACTTCATCATCAGCTATAGGTATTTCTCGTGCAGCAGTTGATTCTCGTGCAGGTTGACTTCTATGCCCTGTTTGCTCTTTTTTCTCTTTTCGCTCTGTCCTCCCGATTGCAGAGTGCCGCCTTTCCGTTTTCGTCCTAAAGTATACCAGTGACTTCCTGCCTCTTGCAGCTGGTTTCCATGTGTAAAGCTTTTGATGTCGGCTTTTCCGTTCTCAAGTTCGCTTTTAGGGAGACTTGTTTTTGGCCCTCACGTGAAAGTTTGTCCTAGAAATCCATCGAACTGACAGACGAAACAACAATAATCAATAGATTTAAATGTGTTCTTTAACTTACAGCAAGCGTGAAGGGAGATATAATTAACCCGGGAGCAGTGGCATTCCCAGGATGTACACCGTTAGTGGCGCGTAGAGGGTTTCTCTCATGCTTCTTTAATTGGACATCATTTTTGCTTTTTATACAATTATTTTAAAATTTAAAATAAAATAAAATTATAAATAAAACAATCCTTCGTCATAAATGTCAAAATTTATTACCAAATTTGGAAGAAAATTATTCAAAAAGGAAATTTAAAAAAGGTAATATTTATTTTTAAAACATTAATTTTTCAACAAAAGTAAAAAGTAATTCAATTAAAAAAAATCTACTATTTGTTGAGTTCTTTAAGTGTGTTAATGTCGAAAAATATGGGACAAAACCTTAGACATGTTTGTTGCACAGTGGTTTTTCACACAAATTACATCCCTTTTTGGTACAGCTTTACATATTTCATGAAGATTGTGTTAATTATCTAAGTATCGAAAAGTGCCAACAGTTTTCTCCATTCTCTGGCAAAGATCTGACGATACCTAAATTATGAATGCTCATCCGCCTATGGTGTATAGTTTTATCAACTGAATAGCCAGCATCCTTAAAATATCGGCGCTAATGACTTATTCCAAAATTGCTAGCAAATATAATTTGTCCATTGACACAAGAAATTTTCAATAGGTAATGGAATACGGTTTGAGGCCATCTCTTACTCTTCCTGGTTTATGGTTTTATTCAATTTATACAACGTCACCGCATTGCTCACTCGGTCGGTCACTGTTGTAATCGGAAGAGTTAATAACATTTTCTTCTTCCAGCCATGAAGCGATAGTGCCGACTGCATTCTCTAAAATTGTCAGATTTACCATTTGTCAAGAGTTCGATAACTGTGAATCCTTATCAATCTAAAAAAAATGTAAAAATCAGAAAATCTTCATATAATATATCGGGAAAAATTAATGTAATTAAAAATACTATATATATAAAAATGCTGCATATATATAAATTGATAATTTTAGGTATCAATCAAAACTTATATAATACTTTTGCGTCAAAAATAGATACTTACGTCGTTAGTGGCTCAATGAGGGAATCCCTCACGGCTGTGAGGCGCGTGCAGATAGCTCTCCGTAGCACGGTTGCTTAAGTACAAAATGTATCGGTTCTTGTCGCATTAACATCCCAGAGGAATCGTCAGAAGGTACAGGTGGAGTAAAAGCAACAATTATTACGCTTTCTTTACCTGCCAGACACTTTGGTGAGGGAAACCCTCATTACGCCACTGCTCCCGGGTTAAAGATGAGAGTACACGAGGGCTATAGAGGGCGAGAGATTTCTCCAATGAATCTCTCGGGAGCAAAATCCGCATTTTAAAGAACGAATCTCGAGAAAATGTCGTCCGTGGACGCGGGCGATGAAGGATGATAAATTGCGGTCAGCTTAATCATACAAGATGCGATGTTTAGTTTATTGAGTCAGCCGAGATTGTGAAATGACCTTTGCGCTATTCTCGAGACACAGGTTTCTCCGTAGACGGGCTGTTTTATCGTAGGAATGCCTAATTGAAAAGCAATCCCATACAAATATCACATGCACGATAATATTGGAAGGATGCGCTGACTGAATCTTCATATTTAACCGCACACAATCTCTAATCAAGGTCGACAATCATTTCTTTAAAGGGCACATCGGGATGGCATTGAAGCATCTATTTATTGCAAACAAGAATATTTATACACTTCAAATCATCGACAATTTTACATAAACGCTCATTTACAAAGTAACTCATTTGTGGTATGATTTTTTTTCAAATTACTTAGTACAAATTTGATAAAGGTTAATGGGTAATTCATTAAGAAAACATGTTTTAAAAGGTTAAAAATTACAATCATAAATAGTTATAGATTAAACATTGTGGATCACTTTCACACGAAAAATGTCAGTTTTGCTTCTTGACAAAGCCATGTAACCAAAAATGCGCTTCGTATTTAAATGTTCAAATATTAAAATAATATCATTCCTATTGAAAATCCCTCTATAAAAAAGAAAGCGTGTTTGGAGCTTCCCACCTAAATAAGAATACGAAAAATAAAATTGCGACCGGACAAACCGTCGAGACATGAAGAATTCTGTTCCGTAATTCAAAGTTCATCTTTAGTATTTCGGTATACTCTTACATGTAGGTATGTATGCGTGCATGTGGGAAATTGCAGATTTGATACAGCATAAAGTGCAACACGGAGGTGAGTCCGGGATCGATATCCGGAAAGATTGAATGAATAAGTTCAAGTTTGGTTTATAGTAAAAAGTACATGAAAAACCCACAATATTCATTTATTTTTATTATGAGTATATTTACAATACACTTGGGTAACAATTGTCTTTGTAAATAAATCACTTATTTATGTACGCGTAGCTACTTGAAGATTGGAATGTTGGAATCTCGATTGGAAGGATTACATGAAATAAATATTTTAATTTTTTTCATGTAATTTTAGTTCAGATCCCTCCGTAAAGATCCCTCAGTAAAAAAAAAATAAAAAAATAAAAATAAACACGTTTATGTTTAAATGTACTAAACAGTAAAAAAATAATTTTTGGTCAAACTTTTTGTTGCCTCACTCTCCAAATAAAAGGTGGGCGCTTACGATTTTGATATAGATAATAGAATTATGTTATTGATGGAAGAAAAGCGCCCAAGCTTTTATTTGGAGAGTGAGACAAATTTTTTTTTGCGAAAATTTATTTTTTACTTTTTAATACATTTAAATACAAGAGTGGTTTTTACAAAAAAAATATTTTTTCCATGTAATATAATTTTCTAATTTTTAGTATTAGTATTACATGCATGTACTTTGACTCTTTTTTAGAGATCATCTTACAGAATTTGGTAAACGTGAGTCTCTATTCCTCGACACGTTTCAGTCTTACAGTGATTCGTCCTCCATAAACTACCATCTAAGCAACCCTTTCTTAATCTTGTTCCTTTGATAATATCAACTTAAATTTATTTATTTTTTCCTCTTTCATGTCAGCATTGACCCCGTGTCAGATAGAATGGTTCGTGGTGCTCCTCCGCGAGACTTAGTTCTAGGTCGACGCGCAGGGTGTCTCCAGCCAAATGCGATGCATCCCCCCACAGTTGAGGCATTCTTCTTCACTCATTTTTACTTCCTTTCTTTTAACTCGTGGCTTGTTTGCTTGACGAAAAAACTTTAGATCGATTTTTAACCCTTTTTCCGTGATCCAATCGAGCTGAAACTTTGCAAGCAGACTCGTGGCGACGATCAAGAAGATACATCAAATTTTCGTTAAAAAAATTAATAATTATAGTATAATTTCGGATTTTTAGAAATTTTAATGGTTTTTTCATACAATTCAGTAAGTTGCATGGAGATTCCGACACATGTGGTAGACACGAAACCCGAAAATGAGAAAGGGAGTATTGTTAAAACTTGGTTTTTATGGGTTACTTTTTTACGTACTTTCTTTTAACTCGTGGCGTCTGCTTGTCTGACGAAAACTTTGGATCGATTTTTAACCCTTTTCCCGTGATCCAATCGAGCTGAAACTTTGCATATAGACTTGTGGCGACGATCAAGAAGATCGATCAAATTTTCGTTATAAAAAAATAATTATAGTATGATTTTGGATTTTTCAAATTTTAAATGGTTTTTCCATACAATTCAGTAAGTTGTATAGAGATTCCGACGCATATGGTAGCCACGAAACCCGAAAATGGAAAGGGAGTATTGTAAAAACTTGGTTTTTATGGGTTACTTTTTTTATTGTAATAGGTGTCGAAAAACCGTTGAAATAAAAAAATAAAAAAACAAAAGGATTTGCCAGATGTACGCTTGAGTGACTTTCACCTAGTTTCGGTTCACTTTATTATATTTTTTGTGAGTTCTCTACTTCAAACACTGTTGGTGACGGCAGAGATATATTTCTTTAGCGTTTAAGAAATATTTTTTTATTCTTTTAATGCTGTAAATAATAAACATTCGTTTCAGGTTTGATTTTAATATACCTGTCTCACTAGAAAACTCTGTGTTGAGACAGGCAATGTTCACAATACTTAGATGCAAATAAATTATAATACAAAAAAAAGATAAATTGTTGTCTACATTCTGCCACAAGGAAAGATAATTTATATGAAATAATGATTGCCTTGATACAATAAATTAGGTACCTGGCATGACATTTAAGTTGTCACTATGTTTGGATGAGTGTCCCGATAAATGGTCGACCCATCTCTCTTATCCAAATTTTAATCATTTTTTTACATATTTTGGATACCTACTTAATTTTTTATACACAATCCAGCATGGTATTGCACAGTTTAGGGTCAAGTGTCATAAAGTTTATTTATCCCTAAGTAGTTCGCACATGGTATGCAGGCACCTACCTACGTAAACACATCGAATTATTTGCATTGAAAAATACAAGTAGGTTTGGCATCCGATTACAAATATTATGAATGAGTAAGATTTTAAGACAAACGCGTGCATGAGAACTCATAGTGAAATAATAAACAGTTTCACAATCAAATTGTGACAATTACAGATGTCGGATACTCGGTAGTAAATAATCAATCATATATTTGTAATGTCTTACCTCGTGTTATTTGTAACATTTAGCCAAAGGGCTATTATTAGTGATTGGGAACCAGGATGTTTGGTATGACAAAATAAGAAAGCAGTGAGTATAAAATACGCCATTCTACAGAACTAATAATCATTGTGGAAATTGACATTTATACGTAAACTTCATCGACTAATCGTACAATATTTTATACATTTCGAAAACCATAGTAAAGTGCGATTCATTGAAAAAGGTAACTGTATTTTGATTATTACAATAATTATTCAATAAGTGGTGGCGAAACGGCATGAAATAATCCAAGGTCAAGGACATAATGTGATAAGATGTTGATTGAAAAAGATTGTATAGGTACGATAATTAAAGTGATGCTGTCTCACTGACATATCGATATTAATTATGGAGGTGTGCGATGAGAAATAATAGTGAACTTGACTTTTTGCCACTGAACTAATGATTTTTTTTTGACAGGAAAATGAGGGCAAGAAATATTTTCGTCCACGCTTTCTTGATGATGCTCATCCTTGGCAGTGCGAGAAAGGCACTTGGAGCAACTGTCAAACCAGAGGATGGCGGAAACACCGAAGACGCGAATGCTCTGGATGAGGACGTACCACAAGGTCGAACATTTGGGCACATTAAAAAATTAACCAAGAAACCATTAAATCTCGCGAGTAGGTTGGCACATCGCTTGGGCTACCTCTTGGATCCCGATTATTTTTATGTTAAGCCAGGACTAGCTGGATATTATGACCCGGCCCTGGGATATCCTCTTGCGACCGGAGCAGGTCATGGTGGGCATTACACCGTTCACACCAAAGACGTCCAATTCCAACAATATCAACCACACGACGCGGATCTGGAAGAATGGTAGCCAATTTAGAAGATTAGTTGACAGTTTTATTAAGATTATTTATGTGATACTTTTTATATTAAGTATAAATTATTTACTTAATTATGTTTTAATCACCGATTTTTGATTGTAACAAAAATTAAGTGTTACCATTACCACAAAAATGTTTATCATAAAACACATAAAATAAATTATTTATAAATGCTTTATTAATATAACCGAATATTCTAACTGCAAATAAACATTAAATATCATCCACCCATCTATTGAATTACCTCGAAACTATTTTCTAATTGCTAGGATTTCCACAACCAATAAAATGGTCATCTGTTGGATCTCCATCATAAACACTGCGTTGAATATTATTGAATTGACTAAAAATGAAACTTATTCCTTGGCGGGTTGACAGATGTCGCACTCAAAGATTTTAATGTAGTTTCACTTCTTGTTGTAGCGTATTTTGGCCAGAACATATTTTAATCGCGTTGTGTTAATTGAGATAAGCGGATAGTTCTTATTAAGTTATTTTTTGGGTTCATAATTTGTGGTTATTGATTTTATTTATGAATTGAAAATAACATAACATTCATTCAAGAACATACCGCTACAATCAAATCTCTACTGGTGACCACGAAGTAAATAACACAATTTATTTCGAGTTTTTTCCACTTAGTTTGGTTCTCTCAAATATTATTATCTGTGAATCCTGAACATGAAATCGTCAATTTTTCTGGTAACTATATATATGTTTTGTTTTATATTCTTATATTTGATAATGTCCTAAGATGCGATGATGGATTAATATTGTGATTATCATTTTGCTGCAAGCTTTATCATTCTCTTGCTATGGCATTGACAAGTTGAAGTTAATGTTTGAGAACGACTGAAACGTGTTTGTACATTTTTTGTTGTTTATGAATATAACATCATAAAAAATGTTGTAACCTTCACAACATTTTATTGCATAGAGAAGTTATAATAATTCAGTTTTAGGGTTTCTTTTCCTTGCGTATGTATATAATAAAATACCTATCATATACAATTATGCCTCTGCATCTGTCCGTATCGTAAAGAAATATAAAACAAATCTATTGATAACGTATCCTATAGCAATATAAAACGAGCACTTGGATAGCTTTTAGCTATTACTGTCTAACTGCAGCATATATGTAAAGGGATGAATCTTAATTTGTCAACCCTAACGTGAAAGGGAACGATTATTGCACCGAAGGAGGTAAATAATTTTGCCCCTATATTTTCACTTATTATTAATTTAAAACAAAGGTAATATTTAAATTCATAACAATATTATTTGTGTTATTCAAAGATTATATAGTTTTGATTTAAGTCTCAAAAATTTTTTTACGGAATTTTTAAAAATTAAAAAATCTATATACTATTTTAAGAGTTCAATATATTTATTATCCAAAACAGGAGGATTGTTTCGACAAATAATGCCGTTTTCAACTGATAAACATAGAACATTTAAATGAGTTTATATACAAAAATTATTTGGTGAATTTATGTGAAATTACATGAATACAAACAATATTAGATAGATATTTATTAGACTTGACCGAAAATTGATAATTTGGGGAATACCAAATATAAACAATAAGTTAAGTACAGATGACATTTTATTTTTGAGTAAAAACAACATTGAAACAGTTCAGATATAAGAAATTGTTAAAAGGACAAAGTAGTATAATGTAATTTTTTATGTTTACCTAGAACGTATTATAATTATGTAAAGTTAAATATATTTAAAAAGGGAGAGCATAAGATATTAATTTCTTCATTAATTATATTATTATTTAAATTATTATTTATTTCTTATTACTCTAATATGTTAAGTTTAAGTCCTTTATTGCAAAAATATAAGGAAATTGGTTTATTGTTTGGAGATATGTTATGGTTATTCTGAATTACGTGTATGGCAAATTGAGATGAATCTAGTTTTTTGTGTATTAAAGATCTCTTGTATTCAATAAATCGTGTATTTAAAGGATCTTGCGGTTTGACCTATATACATTGCATTGCAGTCATCACATTGTTGTTTATAAATATGAGATTTTTGTAATTTGTCGACTTTATTTTTGCAGTTTTTAATATGGTTAGTATTTTTGTAGTTTATAATATGTTTATGGAATTTCATGTCTGTCAAAAAATCAAAATCGAACCTTATTATGGTAACCTTAGTGTTCGATAAACTTAATTTTTTTTATTAATAATAATACAGTTAAAGACGTAAAATAAATTTGAAAAGCTCATGTGTAGACTATTAATAATGTAAATTTAATAACAAGTTCTTCTGGTTTTGTATTTTATGTAGGTATGTATGTCAAATATAAATTTTCTCAATAAAAAAAATACATTCTATATTATTACAGATATGCTGCGGTTTACTAGCTGCTCGGTCTTCACCCATAGTCATCAATAAGAACAAGATGAAGCCGGTAGAGATATCAATGAAGCTTGAAGACATTCTCCTTTCAAAAGCGACGGAAGACACTACCCTCCACACGGAAAACTCTGATTTTAAAGCTGAAAAATCATTTCCTTTGAACGAGTTACGGACGTCCACATCAAATGAAAATGACTATTCGTCTGCCAACCTCAATCGACCGAACTGCAGCGTTGTCCAGCAAGCCTTGCCAGATCCCGCGCTCATCCCTCGTGAATCAGTCAAACTACCGGATGACTACTTCATCGGTAGATATGTTTACAGTCCTTATATTTACAGCCCGAGAGATATTAATACGGAAATGTATGAATCTAAAGATGAACACCCACAGGAAGGGAGCGTACACTATTATAACCCGAATCGACAAGAAATTCACACTTATGAAAGTATAACCCCAGAACCTTCTTTTTCGAGCAATCCAATTAACATTTACGAAGATATTACTCCAAAAACTTCTTTTTCGAGCAATCCAATTCACCGTGCCTACGAAGGCATCACTCCAGAATCTTCATTTTCGAGCAATCCAATTCACACTTACGAAGATATTACTCCAGAACCTTCATTTTCGAGCGATCCAATTCACACTTATGAAGATACCACTCCAGAACCTTCATTTTCGAGCAATCCAATTCACACTTATGAAGATACTACTCCAGAACCTTCATTTTCGAGCAATCCAATTCAGACTTACGAAGATATTACTCCAGAACCTTCATTTTCGAGCAATCCAATTCACACTTATGAAGATACTACTCCAGAACCTTCATTTTCAAACAATCCCATTCGTGTATACGATTATATTGCTCCGGGACCCACTTTTTCGAGCAATCCGCAACCATATTACCGATTGCATAATAATATTATGAATAATTATGCGTACAGTCCAAACGAGATCAACGAACAAATGTTGTATCAGCCAGTACCTAATAGTCGCGTAAGAGCCAATATTCAGTATCTGCTAGAGCTGCTGATAAATCGAAATTTAGCTAGCTCAGTAAACAGTTTTGCTTAATACAAAAGACTATTCTTGACTTCATGAGAAAAATAATACTAAGCACAGATAATAATTTGTATTGCATTATATTTATAATAAATGAGGGGTACAAAAATAAGGCAGATATATCCAAAAAATTAGAATTCTATAGAATGTATGGAATTCTAGATTTTATGTATCTATTCTTTCTAAAATTATGTATCCTATAAATTTATAGACCATATTTCCCATAAAATCTTGAATTGAGTAGGTACATTAAAAATTAGTCATCCTTGATGACTGCGTTCAAATTTGGATATTGCTGCCTTTGCTTCTATACCCCTCAAATGTTCTTTGGATCACGTTTCCATAACTAGATTTTGGTTTTTGGGTATTTTTAATGTAATAAAAAAATTTCAATGTAATACAAAAATAGGGTCCTTTTTGTTTACGAATAATTTATTATCACTATTTATTTAATTTATTACAGCATTACCAAATATAAAAATTACACAAATAGGAATAAAAATCGTATTATTTGCCAGCTCATCACAGGAGTAATATGTTTCATTATTTATAAATGTAATATTGTTATTAGTTTACCCCGACCCTACTAGGACAAGGGGATGAAGACGATGATGATATTGTTATTTATGCTAATTGTGTATTTACAGAAATTCAATAGAAATGTATGTAGCGTTGAACTTTACACATGAATATTAAAATTTATTTGTATAAATCTATCAAGAAATAATGTTTTAATATGCGTTTTTGTTCGTCCTCAGAAAAATATAGTAAGTTCAGAAAAATATTTTAAAAATTAATACCTATTACAATTGTGAAAATTATGTTCATGCATCAAGTGTATTTGAAAACAATAGATGCGCGTTTTTTGTCTTGCCAGACATAAACCAAAAAATTTAATTTCAATTCAATAATAAATGATAATTATTGAAATTTATTCGATATTTTTTGAGAACTATGAATTCAAATTTAAGCAGTAATGTGAATGCAGGAAGATTTGTTTAATGCAATTGGAACACACACCTTGTAAAAGCAAATTATCGTTCTTCAATTAGAATTTAGGTGTTTTTCATGAACATGAAGGTCAGCGGAATGTTTCTACTTATATAATTACTTACACAAGTGTCACTGAAAATTGATTTTTAATATTTATTATAATATATTATGAAGCATATTAGTGATGGATCTGATAAACGCACTATAGAGATTATTCATGATAATCATTAAATTGAAACTGGGGGATTATAAAGTATATTTCTCTACTTGAATTTAATTATAATTTTATATTTTACTTCTCGAGCTTCGAGAGTATCGAACTGATAACTTTCAAATAGAGGTAACATAGTTTATGTTCTCATCCAATTTCATAGTCATTATGAAACATTTTTAACTACTCGTCTTATTTTTGGATTCATTTTCAGAAAATTACGCTATCGTTTAATTCACCATCTCGAAATAACTTTATTTGATTTTTTTGTCTCACCAAAAGATTATTCGTTAATTAGTATAAATATATGAAAATCTTCCTAAATCAAGATAATATTAAAGTATATAGTAAATGTATGTTAACTACACATCTTTCGTTAATTATTTCATATTATCTATATAAAAGCAATATTCTGGAAAAGCAACTTGGTAAAATTTTAACGAGAACATTTTTAAGAACTGGTATAATCTAATTTATAATAATGAAAAAACATTAACATTCTACTATTTTTAATTAACTCCAAAATAACTTCATTTTAAAATGAAATATAACCGTTTAAGAAGACCCGTTCTATGGCGGATAATAAACTAATTAATTAATAAAGTATTGATACAAGCTCTCTCGATAAAGCATGCTCGTTTAGCGTTAGAAAAATTGTAAATCTAAATTGTTATGTTTATCATTAAAGCAAAGTTTAATTAATAAACAGGTGTCATTAGATGGGACACTAACTACCATGGAGGTGAATTTCTAAGCAGCGTTCGTAAAACTGCAGCGAGTGAGCAGCTTTATGCATAATTGACCATCAAATTATCAGATCACTTAGGCCTATATGTGTGTCAAATCCATTTATGATAAAGGAAACAATGAAAAATAATAGGAAAGAATGTAAAGCAAAGTTAATCAAATTATAAAACTGGTACGGGCGGCATGTTGCATATGCTAGCCTGAAATTAGCCAAAAAATAATAAACGTAAACAATTGTATGCGTGGAAAATCTTTGTACGATAAAATGAAAAATGAGCGAATTAGAATTGAATATATTGCTGGCTGTAGCAAAGTAGAAAGAATAAAGAGATGATATGGATATTTGGAGCGGATGAGAATGGTAAAAAAGATTTATGATGCAAGTGTTGGCGACACCAGAAATAGGGGGGCAACGGAAGATTTGCCATGTCATGTCAGATACTGGAAGATCTGTTATGTCAGATACAGTCCTATGAGAAGTCTTAAAAAACGTCGAGCTTGTATGCAAAGATGTACGAATAGTGTAGTGAGGCGACAGTTGTGTGACAGAACAGAAAAATGTGGCGCATATCTACACAAGGAAACGGTAAGTAAGTTATATTATGAATTTGTGTGAATTGTGCTTAGTTAAGAATACAAAAAAATCATTTTATTATTTGTAATATATCCAACATCCTGAAACTAATTAATTTTTTTGATAAGAAGGCGTCGATAGAAAAAAATCTTTAATATTATTATAACTTCCAGTCCTTCATTTGTATTTGACAATTAATGGCCTCAAAGAGGGAGACACAGTCTCATCTTCACAAATCTTAATCCTTGATTGTCCCCAGAGCTGACTCCACGGTGTGCACCGTTATGGTAAAGGTCTTTTTCGTTCTAATTTTGCATTTAAAATATAATATTCTTGCCATGGTTGTCGTACAGTATCATTTATTAGAATATCATAAAGGGTCCTATTCTAATCTACCATAATAATAACGTGTCAGCAATTTAAATAAATGAATTCAATAACTAAACTGATTTTGTAAAACTAATGCATGCGTTCGCGTTGCGTCATCTGGAATGCGTTTCGCTGCCTTTTTGGTAAGAAATTGGGTCACATTTTTATTACAAGATTACTTAAAATCCCTGACAGGCAGACAGGTGAAACTAAGTAAAAACATGTAAAATTGGAAGAAGCTTTCAATAGTTTGAGTATTTATATTATATGGTAAAAATCTCCATCAATGTACATTTATATTAGTTAGTATCTGGTTTGTATATTGTTTTGCATAAAAGCATATATTCTTCGAGACTATAATGTGGTCAATCAAGTAAGCAAAATGAACAGTATATTTATAATGGTAAGTTTATGTATTTTCTTAGATAAATATAGTTTGACAAACTAAACACTAAGGTATACTATGTTGCTACGTTTTAATTTCTATAGTTCCTCCCTTGCGGCTCGGGGTGGGCGGCGTTGTAGGCCAGCGAGTCCCGGATGGCCTTGGGGATGGGCGGGGGGGTGGGTAGGTGGGCGCCCTCCGCCCTGAAGCCGTTCTCATCGGCCACGTACGTCACGGTGTAGAGCACGCCATCAGGACCAGTGTAGGAATAAGACCCTTGCATTACCTGGAAAAATAATTTGTCAATGAGGTTTCAATGTCACTCTTTTTCGAACAAAGATACTTAAAGATATTGAGCAAATATTGCAAAGTCAAGCTTAAAATCCCTAAATGCAAAATTTTCATTTGTTTTGTATTTAGTTAAGACTCAATATTGGAAATATATAATTGTAATGTCGGTAGGTATGCAGATTGCGGGAATTCGCATATTGGGACCGTGAGCTCATTTTTCTATCTTCTGATTGACGGATATAAAATTTCATCATTCAGTCGGTAACTGATTCGTTGTTGTTGTCGTCATCCATAGCCAATGGATGGGACCAATGGTGTCGTCATCATCGGTTTATTCAAGAGTTAAAAGGGGTGTCAACCTTTTGACACTTGTCAGGTTTCCACCGGTCGCTAGCATTGATATTATGTTACTGTCAATTAAAATATTGAAATAAAGGAAGTGAATTATTATTTTACTCTCAATCTCAGGATTTTATAAATTATAAATATAAAGCAAAAAATTAAGTTTTAATTTTTATTCACATTTATTATTGACATCTCCTGTGTTTTTTAAAACTAATCGATTATGGATACCATTTCCTTCATCAGGATGATTAAAAAAATATTGTTTTCCCAAACCAGTTGGTTTTGATAACTAAATTCAAATTGTTAAAAAAAAGTAAATTATTTTTTATTTTTTTATTTACGGGTAACTTATAGAACAAATACAAATCAGATTGTACATGAATTAGGGTGTATCCATCCAGGGTGTGACCATCTTACATGTTTCCACAGAAATAACATGTTATGTTACAACATATAGCAACAATAACTTAAGTTATACAAAAAATAAATGTTTAAATTAAGAACAAACTAGAAGAGTAAAAGAATTAAAGGTAAAAGGGAAATCAGTAATGGGGAGGAAAGAACAGATTTAAAGGAGAAGAGATAAGAAGAAAAAGAAGAGAAAAAGAAATATAATATAAACATATCTGATCAATACATCTGCATATACATACGAATACGAGGTCTGGACGAAAGAAAGAAGATGAATTTAAAAAAAGAGAGAGAAAAAATGATTATGACTGAGGTGAATATCCAAGAGTTTTAAATTCATAGATTGATGAATTAAAGAGATGAAAGTCGCAGAATATAGTGTTGAACAAATTAGACGAGTGATATATAAAAGAGTTTTGCCGGGAGTTGGTATTATAACGTGAAAGGCTCAAGTTTTCGACTGATCTAGCGGATCTTCCGGGTACTCTCAGGGATATGCGCTGCAGCAATGCCGGGCAGTCAATCTTAGAAGTAGCTAGTTTATGAAGAAATATAACATCAGCAGTATTTCTGCGAAAAACCAAGAGTGTAATGTTAAAGAATGTCGCAGAATCTACGTTACTGATGTGAACGTTATATGAACTTGATATTTGGGGTTCCAGACCTGAGATGCGTACTCAAAGATACTCCTAATAAAGAAAAATTAATGGTTCTTCATAGTATTTATACACTGGAACTCTTAACATGTGCGAAGCCTAGCATATTAAATTTGATTAATTGTATTTGAACTGTTTCGTTATTAAATACATTTAGGTAATATATTATTAGACCCACGCGATATTCGCAGGGTCTATAATTCCGTTTTTCATTCATAATTATTATGTGTGGGTTCAGAGAACGATACATGGTAGGACAGGTGAGAAATATTGTTTCTTGAGATTCACATGCATTTATCATGATTCCTATTTAGATAGGTAGAAGGATAATATGTCTCATATACCTGTATGCATCATTCGTCAATAGGTTTCTATTCTCTACTTTACTGCAAATCGGATTTTTATATTTTATTCTTAGAAGAAAGAAATAGAAATTATAAACTTCAAACGATAGTATTATATAGGCATATCTTTCGAAAATAAATAACCACCACTACAGTAGACTTAATATGTCGATATTTTTATACCTTATCGGTTGTATTTCGAGGAAATCACAATTTATTTTTATTGTATACCTATATTTATGTATGCATGTATATATTTAAACCGGTTCATCTCGCGCGCGCGGATATTCTTTTCAAAATATTAAAATTAGAAAAATGTATATTTAAAAAAAATCGGTTTACAAAATAAAATATTTGTCGCATCTCTAAACTTTGTCAATTGAATATTGGACGAACTTAGTGATTTTAGGCTGTCGTTGCCTTTATTTTTTCATGCGTTTTTTTAAAAATTTGTTTTAGTTATTACGTCGTTAATTTTCAGTAATTATAATAACGTTGGAACTCATCTTTGACTAATAACTAATTTTTATTTAAAAACTTCACCACAGTTCGGGTAATTTTGAGGGTAATATAGTTCATAAAAACGTAAATGAATAGTTGAAAATAGAAAGGACAGAATGACTATCAGTATGAACTCCTCTTAATAATTGTGTTAGCCTTTCAATCGAAAAGTTAAACCCAACCACTTACGGGTACTCAGAATAATAAATTATATTACGTTGTTCACACCCTTCCCCATAGACCTTTGACATAATGATCTTTATGGTATAATTTTACCTTTGCAACCTTCTACTAAGGACTGTTTGATTTATTTGTCGAGCGCCTAATGCCGTAAGAACTATGTAAGCCTGGGGTAAACTTGAAGGTCTCACCTGAGCTTCTGATTGTGAACCACGGTTCTTCAAAAACCCATCTTCTTGAGCTCTTATACCATTTCCAGTTTCGTAGCTGAAAAATTAAAGCATATCAGAGATTTTTTAAATTTTTTCAGGTATACATATGTTTCTACTCGTAAATTATCTACATTAATTTAACATGTCTTCATAATTTAACAATCAAAGTCTAATGTTAAGGAATATACTATCGAAAAAATCTTAATAAATAATATTGTAACTGTTTCTGTCAAATAAACCATTAAAAATATTGTATCCATTGATTGTTAAATCATTTCCCCAGTCAGAAAATCAATGTATGTGTATACTCGTAAATTTTATAAATAAATTTATACATATTGTACCTCAGAAGTCTAATGTTGAGGAACATACTATCGAAAAAATCTTAAAAATAATATTGTAACTTTTTTTGCTAAATAAACTACAAAAATACTATATCCATTGATTGCTAAATCATTTTGCGAATCATAAAATCAAATTTCATAGATAATTCCGTCATGCTTCAATATATAGAAGTTGAATTATTAATTTGCTGTGAATATGGGTTAAATAGAAATTATAGTTTATGGTAATTATGAAAAATAAGCTGATATTTACTTGTATCGGTAGGATCCGTCGACATTAGATTCACTGTTATATTTTATTATAGGAACATTTTTCAGGTTATTGTAGGATGGGTTTCGCTGACCACAGACGGCTGCACATGAGAGAGCCAATAACACCAGCTGAAAAAAATAATCCAATTAAAAATTAATATTAACTCTCGTGGTTCCACAAATATGTGTAACGTAAATAGTTCACTGGGAAGGACGGAAGGAATGAACATTCATTACATTTATTTTTGATATTTTTAAATTTAATATTTTTGAATCCGGTTGCACATTCTAGGTATCATACTTTGTAATTTGTTATAATTTAATTGAAATTTTTAGGTACGCACTGTATAGGTAGTGAATTCAAGAAGTCTTTACCTACCGGGATTTATTCAAAAATTCAATGAAGAAGACTCTCCCGAAATTTTTGCTACTAGCTACGAGACACCCTGTGTAGAAATGAATTTTCTGACACAAGATTTTTATAAAGTTACGGTTATTAAAAAAAATTATAAGATATGTAGGTACCTATAAAATGTTCTGTATGTATTTTATTCAAAATAAAATACATACAGAACATTTAATTAAAACGAATTAACCTGTTCACGCTGATAAAAATATTTTTTAAGTATACTTAGTAGTTTGGCCAGTGATAAATATGGAGGAATAGAGGCCGTTGTTGTGGCTGAATTGGACTTCAGTAAGATGGAGGCCTACCAATCCTGTCCTCATAATTCTTTTTATCTCTAATTAATCCCACTCTGCCTACCTTCATTTAATATGCATAGCGACATTTGTCGTACCTACTTATAACTCAACTGCATAATATAATTCAAATTATTCCAAACGCTACGTCAATTTCTGTTCAATTGTTTTTGGTGAAAAAATAAGACTCTTGTAATTCCGCCTCGTTTGTATCTACATATGAAGTACCGCATTTATTAAAAAAGAAATATCGTCTTAAACCCACATAACAAACATTCATATTTTAAATAAACCGTAGCCGTGTCGTTCAGTGATCAATTCGGCATACGAAGGAGTTGTGCAGTTGCACCAGGAACAACGAAGAAAGAGGTATTTCCGTTCCTTATTCCCAACATTCAGCATCTAAAAGGTAGGATTTTCGTCTTATTTGTTGTCTACATTCATACTGCAATATTTGTGTCCGTTTTTCCCTTCATCTTCCAACCAATCTCCAGCATCTCGTTATATTTGAATTCTTGCAAATGAACGTTTCGCACTTTAACAAATCTCAATGCACCTTTATTTATTATAACCGCATCACCACCTAGATAGATATAGATATACACAATAACATAATGCTCTTATTAGATATCTTGACTCAATTATAGACACTGGATATTTCCCTTTACTCACTCTATTGCGAATTGTTACGTCAATTTCCAGATGAATATGTGCGTTACACTCGTTAACATGGTGACTTCCAGTTTATTTTGCACCCATACACCTAAAACTTACGTCACGCAATGTTAAAAATCGTTTACGCGATCGAAAATTAAATATAACTTTCTTTGAATAACTTTTTATGTTAGTATTTCGGCTTTACAGAATTTAGCTTTATTACGTAAAATATATCACGAAGTGAATCTTAAATATAAACAAAGTATTTTTGACATCATTTTGAATGTACAAGATTAATAACAATGTTATTATAACGATGATTATTAAATTGGGTGACAGAAGGTTATTTCTACGTGATTTTAATAATAATTTTAACATTCTGAAATATTAAACTATTATTATTGTCGATAAGAGATTCTTTTACTCTCGAAACTCAAGTAGTAAAATATAAAACTATTATTTAACTTTCGTAGAAGTAAGAAGGTTTTGTGTTTCACCGAATTTATTATGATCACCATGTTCTTTCTATCATGTTAACAATGTGATATTGTTAATAATATGATATTATTGCTTATCGAAGTTATTCCAATTATAATAATTTCGTTCTCTATCCGTCTATCTGACTGTCACCGTAACTTCGTGTAACTTCCATAATTTTTTTCGAATTCACTGCTAAAAAACGAACGAACGGAGATGGGGTTTGAACCCCGGGCCAGCAAATCCGAAGGTGACAACGATAGCGATGTTGCTTCCACCGAGCCTGCGTTATCCGTTAGAAATACACTACATATAGACACAGTCTAAAAAGAAGTTTAAAAAATGATATTTCAGGCGTATTCTGGTGTAATGCTAATAATTCGGAAAAATCTCATTACTTATATAAAGGATATTGCTTTAAAAATTCCAATCAAAAATATATATCTCATTAGTCACATCTGTGGTTAATAAGGGTCTAAAAAGTGGTTAAAAAATTGAAATGATATTTCAGGCCTATTCTAGTGTACCTAATGCTAATAATTTGGAAGAATCTCATTACACATATAAAGGATACTGCTTTAAAATATTCCAATAAAATTTTTTCATATTTTTTATTATTAGGTAACTTGAAGTAGTTCGAGTATACTCAGCTAGTATGTAACAAGTAGATATTTTTAATCATGTATCTGAGTTATAGTCTTGTAATGAAGAGCAAATCTTAATATTGTTATTGAAGCTGCATGTTTTCGCCAGAAAAAAAACAATTACCTACCTCTATTGTTGTCTGAGAAACGTTTGAATTCACGATTTATTAAGAAAATATAATTTATATTTATGACCATTAGCATCATGAACACCGGAAGCAGGGCAGTATGCACAGCTAATGAGTTGTTTCCGGAAAATAGCTCGAGATATAGCTTAATTAAGCCTCGCTTGGAAATAAATAAAATATTAAAATCTTCTAAAATATCCTCGGGTATTGTGAAACTTTTTATTTTAATTGTACAGAAAATGCAATGGAAATTATAATGTGCCTTTAACTGTATTATTATTTTATTTGTCTTATGTTTTTCTGTATTATTATTATTATTACCTTTGAACTATTATTATTGTAACCTTTAACTGTATTATTATTTTAACTGTCTTATGTTATTTAAAAAAAAAATATTATGTTTATTTGTAAAAGCCCATTAGGGCGTTAAATAAATAAATAAAAAATAAAAAAATAAAAAAAAATAATAAAAATAATGGAATTACTAAAATAAAAAGTAACCCATAAAAAACAAGTTTTTACAATACTCCCGTTCTCATGTTCGGGTTTCGTGTCTACCATATGCGTCGGAATCTCCATACAACTTGTATGAAAAAAACATTAAAAATTTGAAAATCCAAAATTATACTATAATTATTTTTTTTTAACGAAAATTTGATAGATCTTCTTGATCGTCGCCACGAGTCTACTTGCAAAGTTTCAGCTCGATCGGATCACGGGAAAGGGTAAAAAATCGATCCAAAGTTTTTTGTCAGACAAGCAATCAATCAATTAGACGCCACGAGTTGATATAAAGGGAGTAAAAAGATAAAGATAGCCTACTGAACAAATTTTTGTTTTAAACTCGTTACTTCTAAAAAAATTCAAAATGAACCCATAGCCTACTATTTGTTTTTGTAGTAAGCAATTAATTTAATTCAGTTATAAAAATTACTTATAAATTTTTTTTTGTTTTATTACACAAAACTATTTTAATAACGTTTAAATACAAAAATAATTCAGAAGCTCCTTTCTCTTTAGCATCCGTGTTGCAATTAGAAAAACAAAAATAAATCGAGAAGGCATTCAAAAAGGTAATTTTAAAGTTCGAAAATATAATAAATTAAATATCTCTTTAATCTTAAATTGATCATCAGTGTAATAACATATTTAACGATTACTGTAGCTATTGACAGATTGGTGGTGAATTTATCGAAAGATTTATCAATAGGTTATTCGTATGTTTTAATCTTGATTTATTGAGATAACAAGCCTGTCTAGCCTTTCACGCAAAATGTTGCCACAAAATATCAGCCTCGAATATTCTTTATAATTGGCTCCATAAATTTGATACATTACCTTTCAAAGTTTCAAAGTTTATCGCAACACAAGCGTTTTGTATCCGTTGCATTTAGTTAGTTGTGTATTGACGGTAGTGTTTATTCAAATAAAAATAATATAAAGCGCTCTATAGTCAAAAGCTTAGTTTGAAGCTTCGAATGCTAACGCTCCTCTGTACTTTTGAACGCAATGAAAATGTAGACGCATACATTACTAATGCAACATGAGGCCCTTATTAATACGGAATATTGGTCAGATTCAAAAAGGAAACTTTTCTGAATAGGGTGACAAGGAAGTAACCAAAATAATTAAAAATTTATGAGTCATCCAGAAAATAATCGGTTCGTACATTTCATATTTCAACGAATGATTGCAGGAAGACGCCGAACCTCATGGCTGAAGAATCTACGACAATGGTTTGAACGGACAACAGTTCAATTCTTCCGGTCGGCTGTCAATAAAATAATTACTACACCGGATATGGCATAATAAGATCAATTAATCGTTTATTATTATATTTTTTTCGATTATTGCTGTCAATTGGATTTATATATTCGACGGAACATGAATCGGAACAGACAAAATATCGGCTTCTACGAGTAATAATATCCCGAGTAGTACAGGACGGAACATAAAAAATATCGACTTGTACGAGTAATAATATCATGATTTATAAATAAAATAATTACCATTTTGTTTTACCACACTTAAATTTTGTTGTAAAAATTCAAGATGTTTCGGGAGCGATGTTTTACTCTTCAGGACAATGAACGTACGTTACTATTGTACATTCATTTTCCTGAAGAAAGGGAGATCGCTCCCAAAACACGTTGAATTTTTACAACAATATTTAAGTGTGGATATAACAAAGTGTTAATTATTTTATTTATAAAATGGTGCCATAAACGGAATTTAATTTTTTTAAAGAAACTGTTATAGATTTCTATGGAGGTGTAAGGTATTTTTTGCATTTTATTTTTAAATTTTCAAATGAATTTATAACATTGTAAAAATATTGTGTCAAAATTTCAAGTCAATCGGAGCAAAATTGACGAAGTTATGAACATTTTAGCGATGCTCAGACTGATTTTCTATACCTGCTCAGGCAGCTAAGGGACGCGCTTACCTGATGATTACCGGATGCGCGTTTGTATTGGAAGAGTTTTGGGACAAAAATATGCTCTAGATCTTCTTGATGAAGCTCATAATGCTGTATGGACCTGGCATCGACGACTATATGTAAGTGAAAATAATTATAGTGTACAAAACTTTAAAGCGTTTTTCTGAAACTTGTCAGTTTCTGAAACTAGTCAGTTTTGAAGTCCGTGTACGCCATAACTCAAAATCTACTGAACTGATCGTTTTGAAATTTTGCACAGAACTTCTTTACGTAATTCACCAGGTAACGCCGGGAACCTTTTTTTTTAATAATTATTAATTTTACAGTAGCAAATTGGCCCGTTTTTTTGGCGAAAATCGGTGTTTTGGCTTCAGAGTGTGCTACCAAAAATTTAAAAATCGAAAAAAAATCTTCACGGTGCTACCTTGAAAAACATATTCGTTAACAAGTGCATTTTGAATTGTTTGTTTCAGATGATTCTGTTTCGAGTTATGATGTACATCGCAAAACAACTTTTTTCTAGGCGCTTACGGAGATTCACTGCCACTCGCTTAAATATAAATGTTTTGGAATGAAATTTTTTGAAAATAATGTTTAATAATGTATTAATCTATAAAAATTAATTAATACTACTTGTATCGCCAAAAAAATTCATGAACAAATGCCTATTTTTCACCAAATTAACCTTACCCCCCCTTAAGTGGTTACCCCAAACTGGGAGTGTAAAAAGTAGGAGGAAATGGGCTATAAAAAAATTATTAGCACTAATTAAGATACTATATTATATTAAAGTAAAATTTTTGAAAAAAAAACAAAATAGCCCCGTCTTGTCTATTTCCGTGGAGCTCTTCGTTTAGTTGAGACAAAAAAAAGATCATGAAATATAAAAAAAACAGTAATTCTTTGATTAGCCTATTTTCACATTAATTTTGTTGAGGCATGGCGATGGCCACACAAATTTCTTCAAAAAGTCTTCACTCATCGGAATGGGATATTATGATCGGTCTACTATGAGCTGAATGGAAAATGATGCAGAATAGTTTAGAGTAACACAATAAATATGAATGAACGATAATGCTCAACTCGTGCTTACGGTTGTGAGAGTTTTAATTAACTTGGCGCTCAACAAATTCCTAGACGTTGCGTTTTGCAGGCGTGCGCATTTTTGACATCGAACATCGAGTACGGAATCGTAAACTGGGGCTGGGCCTCTGCATTGAATCGAAACAATAAAATGTGCGTACTTATTCACCCCGGTACCGTGAATGTTTAAAAAAAAATCTTAACAGCATACATTTTTATATTGCAACACAAAAAAATTTCATTAGCTTTTTAAAAGACAGTAGATATATTTAATTCAAAGGGTGTTTCAAAAGGTATTTGGGTGGTTTTAATTTTTGTTGATTTCTTCAAACGATGTTTTTTTTTTCTATACTTAACGAACTTTAGTAATACAAATTATATAGATAATAAAAATAAAATGATACTCGTACACCGACTATTGAGTCAAAATACGGCAATAACTCAGTCTTATATTTTTATTTCTTTAAAAATTTTTAAGCAAGCCAAATATATTATTCAATAAAACTGATAGCATCAGGGAGTACTCTTGTTAGAGAGATTAAAAGTTAAGAAAAATAAAATGTGAAGAATGTTGCAAAGTACGGAATTAAAAAATTATACATAAATATAACCGTTAGTGTTGTAATTAAGAATAAATTAAATTACAAAAAAGAGTTAAAACTTACCAGTTTCATAATTGTGTTTTATTTAAAAATTGGAAACACTGATATAAAATAAAATAAAGTTTCAAAATAGTTAATGGAGGTGCGGTGACGGACTTGACGGCTCTGCTGATGATGTATGAATGAGATGAATCCTTTATAGCTTTGCCTTATATCAAAGCGAGGGTCCTCAAATATTGAGAAGACAATGGGTTCTGTAGTAAGGGTACCGGTTACATTGTTATTTATAGCGAACGGCTACGGTCCGTCAGAGACGATGTTGCACACCTCCGCAGCCTGAACTTTACCTATCCGCGGCAACCTTAATTCTGCTTTGATTAAACCTTGATTACTTTTACCAGGTCGGGAATGTGAATCATCCTTCATTCGTAGGCGTTGTTTAGTCTGAATATCAAATGAAAATGCATTCCGTATCCTTTCAATTAATTATTATATTATACATGACATGCTTATTCTACGATTCGGTATTAGTGAAGTTGTCATATATGTATTATATGTATTATAATAACAAAAAACAATAATTGTAACAAGTGACATCACCATTAGCTGGCCTATGTCTTATAAGCAAAGCGATTTTTTAAAATTCAATACCTCTTAAAGAAATATAGTAAATTGGTACCTAAGGTGACTGCAAAACGGAAAAGGTGCAGTTCAAGTTTCTTAAAAAAAATGTTGTGAAATCAGAAGAAATGTACTTCTTTTTACGTATACTTCTTCAGATTTTCTTTAATAAGTAGGTACCTTACCTAACTGATTTCAAAGGATGTTATCCTAGTGCCGAAATTTACTAAAAATAATAAAAGACATTACTATACGAGAGAAATTTAAGCAGAGATTGAAATTTATTGCAATGCAACCCAACTCAGCCAGCCAGAAATGGGACGAATGTTTTTTTTTTTGAGAAATATGTTGTTTATTTTCTCAAAGTGAACAATATATTTTTTATATCGAAAGTCACTTTAAATAATTTTGAACGTTCATATAACACATGTTTTCACATTTGTCAAATATCGGTGACTAAAATTTCGAACGATAAAAAATCGGGCGGATTTAGACTATATAGAGCACAATGGTGATTTGTCCAAATTATCAATATTTTCAGAGAAATCGCAGAAAAATATGCGTTAATATTAAATTTCAGACACAGAATATTTTAGAATTGAATAAATGTAATGACTTATGCAAATTTTAATTATTAACACTAAAGCATACCGAGAGCTCCAATCACTGTAGCAGAACATGCTTGAGAACATAACATGTATCACCGGGAATCGATCCTGGAATCCCCGGTATGAAAAGGCAGAGCATACCTAACCTTACATGAAACACAAATAGAATATTCGAGGGCATAGGAAATATTTTGATCTTTAATACTGAAAATATAATCCCAATTGCTGGAAAACACGATGGTTCCATTAGCTAGGATATTGAAGGATTATTTTTTTGATAACCAAAGAGAAGCTACGATTACCGGATATCATTATGCGGAACAAATATAAAATATGAAGGAAGCTATCAAGGATACAAGGCGAGGCGTGATCTTTCATGTAGATACTTTCTCTTCTCACAACTCCGTACACGGCCATGGTTGATGTCAGAGAAACTGGGTTGGAAATTCTTTATCATCCATCTTCTATGCTAGACCTAGCCTCTAGCGATTTTTATTTATTCCCAAAACAGATGGAACGAAGTGCTTGTTTAGATGGAGGTTCGAGCACCCCAGAAAGCGTATGAGTTGGTCCTACTTTTATAACACAGGTGTTAATAATCTGTAATTTAAAAATAAATATATTGGTAATATTTCCATGGTTAATGTTTGTGGATAACAATGATGGCGTAGCGGTGTAGGTGAGTTTCTGTTAGCAAATATGCCAAAATACTCCACAAGTTTTTGTATTGATTATTAACATACGTAAGAGTATACCGAGTATTAATTATTTATTAGGATGGGTACAAGGGCAAGCTCAAAAAATAAAACAATATAATTAAGCAATCTATCAAATATACGACATCCTGAACATTCATTTCCAACAATTAACCGCCGAGGCAATTCATCTCTTGATAGAAAATTTTACCGGCGCAGAACTGAATATTGAGGAAGAGTCCCATTTCAGGCAGGTTGAAGAAAAAGAATAATAATAAAGTATTGAAAATTAGAACCTCATGAAAATTATATAAATAGGTGCAGCGTATAATAATAATAATTTTGGTCACAGATGAATTGATGTCGATAAATCAAGTAAACCATATTAAAATACATATTTCTCAATGAAATCGATGTGAAAAGCAAAATTGATAATGTACCATTTGATATTTATAATGTATAGTTGCAATTAAAATAACATAATGAGACTCCCAACTCATCCAAAAATGAAATATGGCATCAACACTCCCCATGATATAGAAATATATTTCTTAGGAGTATTCTCTGCGAATGCTTATGCGAGTAAATAACGTTGTTAAAAAAACAAAGATTTTTGTAACAAAACATGCCACATGGGAACGAAAACAAGCAAAATTATTTTAACAAGCCTCGCATTCTGTCACATAAATGTATGAAACTATTTCGTCCTAATTTTAGATGAATAATTTTAGAATTCTATTTCCAATTGATTTTTTCAAACAAATTTTTTTATTTTTTATTATTTTATTTTACATTTTATTTTATTTATTTTATACGGGTATTTTAATGATTCATTCACGAATATCCCGTCATTATGAATGGGTAAGTTCTAGTTGTTATGTAATACGCGTGTAGATCCGTCTTGTAATATATGTGCACACGTTGATTGATCAAAGACGCAGTATGCATGGGAGAAACACGGGGCGTGGCTTGTGCAATTTGCTATATTTGGCGAAGGGGCGGTGTAAGACAAGCCTTTCAAAGTTCTGGCAAATGCCTGCAGTTCAGATATTACGGCAATACCGTTCATCTTAATGTACGTGTTAGACTATGTTTTCACTTACCGACAAAACGAATGTTTAAATATATAAATCATTGAAACAGTTGAAGATCCCATGGCAAAAAGTTGTTAACTAACATTTTTGTCAAAAATTAGTTAATAAGCCCTCTAAACTATATAATGTACGCTTTTTCCATTGAAAATAAGTTCAGAACTTAAAAAAAATTAGAACATGTTCAAATCATAGAGATGAACATGCTAACTACACTTTTTCATAAAAATTAAATCAGTTACTAATGGGAAGAACCCATGCCATCATTCTTAACACGCCTTTTAAGCTGATTGGAATATTTATGGTTAATTTAAATTTTACTCTGGCAGTATTGTCATATATTTGTTTTTATTTGAAGACTATTATAATATGTACTTATATATTATTTTTCAATAATTTTAAATGCTACATACCATGTTTTGTATTATTAATTAACATGCCGGGTATTTTGTAATTTTGAATAATCGGTAAAAACGGATAGCATTTGAAGGGTTGTTTGATGTTCGTGTTTTACCAATTTTAAAATGGTTTTACTCTTTTAAAAATGAGTTCCAGAGGCGAAAAAATGGTTGTTAACTACATGTTTTTAGGTAAAATTAGTATATTTTTATTATTTTGCATGCATAAATGCGTATTTTTTACTTGGTAAATACTTTTTTGATTTTTTAGCGACATAAATCAATAAAAAATAATCTTAAATTAGCAATAAAACATATTTTTGAAAGGCGAAATGCAAATGTTTAATTATCTCAAAATGACTTGAATGTTAGTTAACAACCTCTTGCCATGGATCTTCAGTTATTTCGTGAATTTTTCAAAATATTATTTATCGTTCTCTAGATTTGATAGGCAAATACAAATATTTAATTGTATTATTTTTTATTTACTTTTTTAATCACTCGCTTGGTTGGCGACAGACTATGCTGACACCTGTGTGACGAATTCCTCCGTACTATATACGCATACATATATTTCAATATCATCGTCACTGTCGGCCCCACAAACCCTGGTGGGTTTTGGCCCTCTCCGGTGTCTTCCTCTACTCTCTTGTCTCTACCTCAGTCTTGCACCAATTCTGGATCTCTAAGGTAAATTTCTTTGAATATATTATCAAAACGTCTTAGTTTTGACCCTATTGGTCATGGTTGTTTGTCTTGTAGCAGGGACTACGATGTGCGATAATTTCAAATAAAGGCATTCAGAGAAATATAATGCTAATGTGCCCTCTTGTTGAGCATTTTAGTAATTTTTTAGACCTTATACTGGAACAAATTAATTTCAAAAATTGATTTTAACTACCTTCTTTATATTTTTCATCATGGAGATTTCGAAGGGAAAGCTAAAGACATAAAAACATGAAAGGAAAAAAAATTAACCTTCTTGCCTGGGCTTGGCAATAAAGGTATGCATATTTTTACGTTACACAATTACAGAAATAAATAAGAAGATAAATAATGATTAACAATCACATTATTATTATTAAGTTTTTGTTAATTTAAGTATAATTTAAATATAATTTCTAAGCGGATGTTCTAAATATTGCAATTAATTTCTATGAATTAATTTTTTACTGTTTTTAGTTTAAACTGTAATTGAAAAAATATAAGTAAATATAAAATAACTATATATAATAAAAATATGAATAGATGAAGTATGTTAAATTCCCGGCGTGTAATTTTAATTTGCAATTCGTATAATAAGTATAAAGGTATATTGTAAACATGTAGTTAAACACATAATACTAAGTTTTGACATGTATTTTAAATTCTCCTTCTATATTTATTTGTATTCTCATACATTTTACTAATTTCTAAAACGAGGTTCAATCTACTTGAATTTACTAACTGATGCATAAAAATACTAGTTAAGTTATTAGATAAATAGACATATCACACAAATTTTAAATAAAAAAATTTAAGTCCTTGTCTTATAAAATGCTCATGTAAAGAATTTTAATAGACGACGAGCCAGCGACCGCCAGACTTACGTTAAAATATCAAACCTGAAATATTTTCTGTAGATATACAATGTAGTAGGTAAGAAGATTTGGATATTATGACATATAGTTTGGGGGAATTTTGGCAAATAACAGGTAACACAGGTACAAAACAATGTGACTGAGATTTATCCATATATGAAATGAAATATGCCGTAACTTCTAATTTCTGAGATATGTTGGTTTGGTTTAAATAAAATAAAAAACAACAAATTTCGCTGGTTATTTTACTTAGTAGAAAATATTTTTATTCTTGAAAAAGAGCTGTTACTTATTTCAGATTTTTGTTATGATCTAAAACTCGTAAATGAAACCATTTAAGCAGGTGATGGGAGGAGTCGTCGGCGATATAACAACAGGTTCACAGTCTCGCCGTACCCATTACAGAAGAAATCCTGAAAGAGAAACACGCGCATTACCGCTCGTATTCATAACAGATTACATCAGAATTACTTTAACATTTGATTAATCGTTACACGGAGTCAATCTTCTCAGACGCAGCCCTTAATATTTGCGACAGGTCTTGATAAACTATTTTTACTCAAATATCATTACCATTTTGATTTCATATCTACGAACTATTCTGACTTGTGTCACTACCATCATGAAACTCATCAGACTGACCCGAATTACATTACCTGGCTGACTTATAATCTAGGGCAGCGAGTAATAAACCTTTTAGGTTTGGCGGGTCCAAAATTCGGAAAATACCCAACAACTCTGCTTACATATCACACCAGAGCTGTAAACCTTTGACCGGTTAACCTCCGCGGCGGGATACTATTTATACTTGTGTGCGGCCGACAAGAGTCTGACAGAATGGAGCCGGTTGTTTGTCATAGAATTTATAAACCTTCGTAGATACTAAGTTGCGATATATATAGGCAAGCCACCTAAAGGGGAGCTTAAAGTAGCGTTGCTGTAAAAAGAGAGAGCTCCAGCTCTCTACCTCTCTCTTCTTTTAGGTAGCGTGCAGTTAGCATAGATTCTTGTAAGAGCCGGTCGACACATTTATATGTGAATATATTGGAGCAACTCGTAATCTTTCTGCCTGGTCTCCATATCCCTAGATTGAGATATATAACTGAAGTGATAGCCATAATCGCATTTTTTGGTGAATCGGGTATTGACGAATGTTGACTTCTCACCCAAAATGCCGTTGCGCGTCACCTATGGCCTACGGCGAGCGGCACCATATGTATCCCATTGGATGTGGATCCCCAAATGAACAATGCTGCATGTTGTGATGTGTCATCGGACTCTTACGGTGCCTTGTGTTCAAGTGATGGTTATTAGCAAAACCTATTTTTAATAATAATTACAATTTTAAAATTACAAAGGAACTACACTGACAAAGCATATTAGTAAAATTAAAATTAATTAATTAAATTTAAATTTAATCATGATCATTAATAAAAACAAAACTAGAGCTTGTTTGCAGATACATTATTTCAATTACCACAAATAAATAATAAAAATTGATAGCAATATAAAGAATTAATTTTAATTGAACAAAACCAAATCTGATCCAATGTTCTTATTCAACATTGGATGTGGATGAATTTAATTTTTACAGATAAGTCATATCACTAAATAAAAGGATTAGGTTAATTTATTGTTAGAATGTTAGAATAGAAATAACATATTCCTGTATCCTCGATGCATAATTTCTATTTGTCATTATTGACCCTGATAGATATTCCTAGCGTGAACTTGCTGGTGACTTTAGGGGTTGTAAGTCTCACAATAGTAGTATGTTTAGTGTTTTCTTCCATGTGAAACTAATCACAACTTACGACCCTAGTCGAGGTTAGAACTTGAAGTGTGATTATGTGATCAGTTGTAATCCTAAAACGAATATTCAGTCACCAATGACATCAGAAACTAAACCTCCAATAGAGAAAAATTAGTTACCAACCATTGATACAATCAAATGGGTACATCATCATTTATATGTGGCCTTATTATACCAACGTCCATTTCTCTTCGCGAGAAATCTAGGGACTCTTGTAATAATTATGGACTATCTGAAGAGCTAGGAATATTTGAAAGAATGAGTGGGCAAGGGAATAAGTTAAAGGGAGATTGTAAAGTTCAGAGTCCTAGTTGAATTTAAATTTCTGTAGCCCCGCGAAACGGTTGGTATGTTTTAGTAATAGGTAAGTATACATAAATAAGGAGTCAAAATATAAAATAAAGTTTTTTTACAAAATACAAAAAAAAAATACTAAATTAAAGACGAGTATCGTTTGTTTCGGCTATCGGAAGTTTGTCCAGTCATCAGAGGTCGGTTGTTTGATCAGTAATAATAATAAAATTTAAGAAAATGTAGTTTTTCCGAAAGCGGATTATTTGATTAGTGGAAAACCTAAAAATATTTACTTTTTGCCATTTTTTACTATTACTAATGTTTATATAACAAGCCTTAAGACCTCGATAGAACGATTTTTATCTTAAGAATACAAAATTAGCCTTGAATATAGCAATACAAATTGACGAATTGAAAAACAATTGACAAATAGCAAGAATAGAATACTAACACTATATATTTGGGCACAGTTTTTTTTTTTACAGTTATTATAATAAAGTTAAAATAAGTATGATAGGTAAATAATACAATGTTCCTCCTTCTATCATGAAATAAATTTCATAATAACTCTTCCTTACTCCACAAGACACCATTACAAAATACCGATGCGATTTTACTCCCCAAGCTATTTCCGAAATGCCAATGGCCACTTAACTAACACAGGCACGATTTATAGAGTTTATAATTTATTTATTTAACCCTTTCAATTTCAATAACATAATATTCGTATACCTACTTACAGAAAATGGCAAGTTTGCGTAAAAGATAATTAGGTTCTTCTTTTCTGCACTTTAAAAAGTCGTTCATTTTTCGACTGGCTATTTCACTTTAAATACTCAATTTTTCGAGGAAAAGTATGGCATTAACTATTTGTCATATCTCAAATCGTGGAAAGCGTATTTTTTTCATTAAAAATTCCTTTAAAAGACAATATTACTTCGGTAACGCAGCGTTACATCATAGCAACTTGAAGGATTTTTTTAGCATGGTATAGTAAAGGTTAAATATCACTGATATAGTATCATGTATTGCAGTGAATAAACAATTGTAATAAATTGTAAGGTGTGTACTTTTTATTTATTTATTTTACATGTTTACAAGTGTAGATAACTGTTAGCTTAAATATATGTTTAGCAACAAATAAAATTATTGTTCCTGTAGTGGTGTCTTACAAGGCGAACGTCCCATACGACGAAATTTACTTACCGTGAATACGGGTTCAAATAACAAACTTCAAAAATCTGTACAACACTTTGAAGTTTTCAATGCTTTCGACATTGTAAAGTGAATGTGGAGATAGTGATAGATTAGCTGAAAAAGGAAGAACTAAAGTACCATTATCGCATTAGGGTAACGGAAGAAATGTTTTCTCAGAAAAGGAAAGTATGCCAAAGACTTATTTACTTTCAAGGAGATTTTTCACGAGTTCAAGTGAATAGAATGAAGGACCTCCACGACAAAGCGCTTCGCCATCTCGCGAGCCTTTTAAGAAGAGAGCAAAGAAATCAGCATTGCATAAGAATTTAATGAACCTGATGCTTTGAACATGAAGAATCAGTAACTACAAAATAAAAGTGTATGTTTGTATACGAAAACCTTTTTTGTGGAGTGAGAGAGGATAGTTTGGGACATGGCGCTTTTTTACTACGAACCACGAACCGATTGGAAGAACGAAATAAGTTCGTGCAAAGAGGCTCCTCTTCATTGTTTTTCCAAATGAACTCCTATTCTGTTCTTCTGGTTTGTAGCTTCTGGGGTATTATTCCGTGTTTTAGGCCAGAAAGGTCGTTAAACACAGAATAATACCCCAAAAGATACAAACCAAAAGATTCTGAGGGGCCGTAAAACCATAGAACATTTCTATTCTGATGTTCACATTTTAATTATTAGTATGTTTTATTCAATACATAAAAAATGAATGATGTTATGATTATATCGAGTTTCTGAATATTCAGAATCTGAACTTTTAGCATCAAAATTTGACAACTAGAATGGAACACCAAATGTACTTATTTACAGTTTGTTATCGCTTGCATCCTTTGTTTTTTTTTGTCTTTCGATGAGATACCCAGCACTGTTTGCTTGTGTAGCATTCCGTTTTGATACAATCTGCTATAAAATTATTAGTTTCTGTAATCCATACGACGTATAAGAAGATCATACACGTACGTCAGGAGATGTCAACGAATTACCTTGTTCCTAAGAATTCAGCTAAGATTTCCATTTTCCTCCTCCCAATTTTTTCTAGGTATAAAAATATTCTTAAACATTCTTCTGTACTCTTCCTGTCATAATTGAATTTAGATTTAAGGCACTCTTAGGTTTTGTTGTGATTCATTTTCAAGCCAATTTGAGAGGGAAATTTTTTTAAGAATAGTCTGCATTAATCTTTAATCATATTGTGTCAACAAAACTATTTTTAATGATGATATTTACTAACACATATAACCGTCGAAAGCTAAAAATATATATTATTCGATTTCACTCCCTGTAAAGATACATTTATCATTTTATATTGGTATCAATACTTAACGTCATTTATGTATTTCAGTTATAAAAAAATTTAACCTAAAAAATTAAGAAATTAATATCTTATAAATTCTTAAAAATGAAAAATCGTGTTTTGTACATGTGACCATTTTTAACTATGTAAAGTGATAAAAATTCGTTTTATTTGCAAATACCAGAAAACAGCGACATAAAAAATCATTGAAAACGTATAAAATATCTGCTCGCTTCGAAATTATTTGGCATCCAGAGACAAAAACATCGGGAACAATTGTTTTGAAATGTTGAATCACAAACTTAAGTTTGACAAACATTAAAAATGGAATCTTAAATATTTTAATACTTCACTTTAAAATAAACTGGATTAGTGACGAATATAATAATAATATTTACTCGAATGGCGCACGTCTTCTGCAGGTGAGGACTTGAGATGTCTGACTTTAAATAACCCATGTTCTCTTTATAAACATTTCAACAGAAAATATTTAAACATTACTGAATGCCAATTAGAAGAGATGATTGTTCAGTCGCAATTAAAATATCCAGACATCATCTTCGCTGTCGCTGCAGCCTTCATGGGAAATACATATACCTAATTCTGGTTTTCCAGCCCGTACCTTATTTCAAAATGTTGGCAGATCGTTTAAGAAATATTTTTCACGATCTGACGTATAATGCTTTAACCTGTCTCGACTGCGTTTCCTCTTCGAAGTCTGCTCTTATGCAGGTCATGAATCCTCAAATGATCGCGATTGGATCGCTTTCCGACGAGTTGCAATAAGAGATTTTGAAATCGTTTAAGTCCCAGCACACTTGTCCAAACTCCAGTGTCTGTACGATGCGCTCATTGCCTCTCGACTACTTAAGTCCAGAGTATATACGATATCCTGACATCTAAATTACAGAAGTCCAGCGAACGTATTCTCATATTCTTCTTCTTCTTCTTTTTTTGCCTTGTCAGGTTCCCTCAACGTTGGCGATCACTTGTGCGAAAACCTCTGTCCTGCGTTGCCCGGAACTATCCTCCACCTGTCTCTTTCCGGTTCACTCTCTCTGATGTTGCGCAAACAGGACATTTGGCTTCTACCAACTCCTTCCTTCTATCTTACCCTGGAATATTAGTTGGAGGAGGCTTTATTTATCCCTATTAGTGACCTTATTCACTTCAACATTCGACATTAAACTTTTTCTTAATTTCACTTTTGAGAGTTCTTCTTATCGGTGCAATGTTTTTCATAACCACTTTACTTGCTCCCTCCTTAGAAGAACTGTAATATATGTGATACCTTCAGTATCACATATCGAATATTTCCAACCAGTTCCTGTCAGTACTATGCTCCAGATATAGGATTTAATGAAGTCTGTTGGTCTATCTGTTTATTTGTAATTTGAAGATTAAAGCTTTTTTAATTTATTTCTGTTTTTTATATCCTCCAAGCTTCTGGCATCGTTAGTTTTAATATGCTGCTTAATTTCTCTAGTCCAGCATATACAAAATGTATATGTTGGACTATAACAAGTATAACAAGCATGGGCGTGGACGTACAATATTTATTTACTTATTTATTTATTTACATATATATAAATAATTTTACTTTATAATTTGTACAAGTTAATTAACAATAGAAAATAGAAATAATATATATATAAAAATACAAATGTGAATATAAATTATTCAGAAACATAATCAAGAATAATATAAGTGTAGAATTAAAAGAGGCAATAAAACAATGACAGTAATTCGATGAAATTAGAAATTAAATAATAATTTTATACAATATATATCAATGAAATTAACTTTCAAAATAGTAATTTTATATAATTTATTCAATAGGCAATATAATAAATTATAGAAGAAAAATAAAATAATAAATATTAATTCAATGAAGACAATATAGAGTAATAATATTCCACTTCATGTTGAAAAAAATATTTCAAAGGTCGAAAACATGACATAAATAGAGTAGATATGTAAGAAGTATTCTCACATATTGCTTACCTGTTGATTGATAACCTAAGTTTAAATTTACTTTTAGGGTTTAGCACGGACCTATTTATTTACTCTGTGTTTGAGTACCAAAACAGAGACGATAAGATAATATGTCCGAATAAGGGAATTCAATCGCCAAACATATTTTCTTAAAATACCTTCACAATCTGTCTGTATGATTGAATATCCCCATTGTTTTTTCTAGATTAAACTAGGTTAGGTGAGGTCATTCATTTTCATGGGTTAAGAGCGAAACTAATATTGCCCCATACCGATTTAATAAATACTTACACTTGTTATATCCTTTTTTATTCACTAGACCGTGTCACTTTTCGTGGCATCATAATACTATGTGTTTTATGTTCCTTTTATAATGCGGTTATAAAGAAATACGATTTAAGTGTCAAGATCAAACTAACTGCGTACACGCCCAGGTAAATAGATGATTCTTATGGAAAGAATGAGATCGATACTGCAGGCTACCCGAAATTAGTTACTTTCCTTTTTAAATTTTGCCACAATTTTTGACAAGTAGGTATATCGACAAAAAATATTTTGAATAATTACTATCATTGCACTTTATACATTAAATATTAATAATAATAATAATAATATAATACTCCATCCTTCAGCTCGTCATGATGGGGAAGATTGAGGGTCGCAGAGGGGTCGGAAGGAGACGGCATTCCTGGCTTCGAAACATCCGAGAGTGGACCGGGATAAGAAGCGTGGAAGAGCTGTTCCGCACTGCCCTGGACAAGGAAACTTTATCCCAGATGATCGCCGACGTCGGGGGGACCCGACAGGGCACATGAAGAAGAAGAAGAGAGAATAATGAACTTTATACGATACTACTATCATGAAATAGTGACTCTGGAAGGCAATTGAAACAACAAAACCATGAAAACTTTTATTTGTTACTGGACAAACTTTTATTTGTTACAAAGTCACTGGACACAAATTTAATTGGAGCACCATTTAAAATTCACTCTAATAATAAACACTAGAATATTCCACAAAAGTTCGCACTTATTCGTGTTGATTCGCACGTAGTGTACTCACTGCATCGCTTTATTCTCGTCTATTACTTATTTGTGGTTTAGTTTTCTATGGTGTTAACTTGCATTCGACTATAACTCTATTTACTATTGTATTGCAGATACTCTCGTAATTTACTGTCGCTGGTCGCACTGCATCCATACTGAATCGCCGCTTTACGGTTTCACTTTTATCTGTGTAATTGCAGGAATGTCACAACAACTCTAATTGCACAGTACGATGCCCCCCAGTATTTATAGAGGGCCGAGCGTGTCGCGATACTACCAGAATCCAGTGGACTAACACAGACTCTTCTAGCGATTTCCAATTTAGAATACAATGTGTAAAATGTATAAAATCTTCGATTACGTGCAATGTATTTTGCTTCTCACATCTCGTGACGATACCTTTTACTGGAATAATCCATAAATTTGCAATTGCGTTTTTAACAGTAAATTTAATACCCAAAGTTTTTTTTAGAACCTTTCACACAAATACAGATACCAGAAGGTTCTAGGACAGTCCATACGAATCTGGAATAGCCTGGGCAATTCTCATAAATTCTGGAAACACCGAGTAAACGACATTACCTATAAAAACGGATCGACCGGCTACTGCGCATCGTTTTTCGTTATAGTGACAGCGTGACAGTTCACAGACACAGACACAAACACGCATCCTGACACAGTGTGGTCAGGATGCGTGTTTGATTACAGCGTTAGTAAATCAATAAAATACCTACCGACAAGCGAGAAGTTTTCTAGTGCGAATCTAAGAGATTTAGGTAACATGCATCTCTATTTATTTGTTAGAGAGGCAAGTTATTCGGGAATCTTTTTTTAATCATTGAAAGATTTGGCAGATACTTCGTGGTGCAACATTATAATTTAATATATGCTTTATTTTAACTTTGTAATACACACACAATATGAGTTATTAATTACTGCTATAGTTTCAACTCAACCTGATGATGAGAGGGACACTCTCAGGTAATCTTGGAAATTTCTAATTTGTTTTTTTTTTTTTTGTTTTTTTTTTTTTTGTTTTTACGTTTGAAAATTATAATTCCCTAATGCCTTAGGTGGGCATGAATATCATTATTAAAAATCACAAAGAGAAAGGGCCCCAGGTGACTACCTAGAGGAACTTCAGATGGTATAGGATGATATTCAGACGTAGAACCCCTAACAATGACCGCTTGCAGCCTGTGACAGGAGATAAAGGATTTTAGCCATCTTAAAAGATCTCTGGATACCCAGATCAAATAACTTGGATTAAAGGAGTTAAAATAATTTCTATCAAAGCATTTCGAGAAATCAATTTAAATGGCATTCTAAGACTTCTATTTATGTACCTACAGTTATGGGAAAATAATTTTAAATGAATTTTTTTCTGTTGAAAACATAAAATCGATCTATGTAAAATCGTATTTTGAGATTTTTTTTTATAAAAAATCAGAATATTCAAAATAATTTCTAAGAAAAGTATGATAAGAATGATCTAGAAGTAGGGACCGAGGAAAAATTGTGCTTCCAAATTCTATTTTAAATTAATCAATTTGATGTTAACAGATGAAGATGTTTGCAGCTGAAGAACTTATCCACGTTTTTGGTAGCAAATTTAAATATATCTCATAATTGAAATAAATAATATTTCTGGATGTTGGCTTGTCGGGAATTCGACTGCAGGGAAGTAGGCTCGTCGGGCAATCGACTGTCGGGCAATCGGCTGTCGGGCAATCGGCTGTCGGGCAATTGGCTGTCGGGCAATCGGCTGTTGGGCAATGTCGGAAAGTTGGCCGGAAACTGATAAAATTTGATTTTATCCTCTTTGAATACGTGGAAGCCTATCGAAAAGTACGGTGACATTAAGGAAGTCTATTAGTAAAATCACGAATTCTAGCATATACAAGTAAGCTTAGTTTGTATCACTTGCGTAGTGAAAATTACGGCTGATTCAAACAAAACTGAATACGTTATCGTAGCGTTAATTCGTATCAAATACGAACGCTATAGGACTTTATTCTAACATATTTTTCCGGTACATTTGATGTTGTTTGATCATAAATATCAGCATCTAGTTTAAACTTTTGACATATAAATAAATACATTTTCATGCTTATAATTATGTTCATAAATTCGCTCTATTTTTCTTTGTTTTTATTTGCTGATTATCACTTAACAACGTGAAATATTCTCTTCAGCATGGGCTGAGACCAGTTAGGTTAGAATTTAAATAGTATTAAGTATACGTACAAATTTAAAATAAATGATGTCCTTACAAGATTTCCTCAAATGTGGAACAATGATTTTGCATGTAAACAATTATGAATGATGCATTGTACTAACATTATGAAAGATTTCGTGTATGCAGCAATATCGGAAAATAGCGTTCCACAGCTCGTGCACTCGATGCATTTCTTATTTGAAGCAATTCTGACGATATTTGGGCGGTAATTCTGCAATTATCCCATTGGAGGGGAAGGGGAGGTACCGTCGCATCCTTGTTGCGGGTGATTACTGGTTCCCCCGTGTGTGGAGCACATTATGTCTATCTCGCTGGTGATACCTAAGATAAAAATTAGTCGGAAGACTTATATAAGCCAGGCCGTCTTCGGAAAACGGCAGTGTGTGTTTATCCATCAGATTCTAGGAACCATATTATCTCTTTGTTTTCTTCGGAATACAGTTGTAATATCTGCAAAATCATTTCAATATGCTGAAAACGGTTTGTATTTGATATTATATATGCAAAGTAAAAAAAAATCTCTACTGTTAAATATATATAAAGATTTTCATATTCATAATTGTCTCATCCATGACCTTTTGAAAATAAATTATTGTATGTATAAAATCCATAGAAGTTGGAGTTTTTTGAAAATTAAATACATTTTCGCAAATAAAAAATAATTAACATATTATTAATTAACACTATTTCTGACCATTAAAATGCAATGTAATAGCCGAGATCTAATTTGGTTTTTTAAATTTTCTTTAAGCATATTATTTTATTTATTATTTACCGGTTATTTTTAATGAAGACTTTACGAATATAGGTATAATGTTCTAAAATAAAATTCACAGATTCTATGCACGTTGGCCCTTCTGTCGGCGATCGCTTCCGCCCAGCCGCCCGCCCCCTTTCTACCCCGGGCCGGACCCTTCAGCTCCCCGTACACGCCCCCTGTCGCCCCCTTTGCGAATGCTGCTGCCTACAACGCCCCGTTTGTGCCCATACTCGACTACTCCAATGAAATCAATGTGGATGGGTCCTACAAGTACAGGTACCTACGCATTTTCTTTGGTGTATGTATTTTTTTGGAATTAAAAAAAATGCGATGCTTTCTTAGAAGTTTATTTTTATAATATTTTATCTGAATTAAGTTCAACCGTGTATTAAACTCTTAATTAACTAACTAACACCGTTTCTCTGCAGGGGTAGGCAAAGAGGCTAGAATGCCATATTCCTCTATCTTGGTATAGTACTTTTGCTTCGGCTACATTCATACTTCTTCTCATGCATGCTCTACGGTTATTGAGGCTTTTAACAGTGTTATCTTCCAATACTTGTAGAATCTGATCATGCCAGGTCTTTTGCGGACGCCCTCTATTTCTGTTACCTTCAACAATTGCACTATATATTATATTATATACACAAACCATCTAAGCACTCCTTCTATCCTATCTATAACACTACAGACAGCATCTCATTCACTCACTCATTTTCTACACAAGCGCCATTGTGATCGCTTTTCTACCGAATTCAGTCTACTTTCATTCCTTTTTTGCCAATTTTCTAGGCTTCACTTCCATATATAAAAGTTGGCACTAGAACCGCCAGCCTTGCTTCCTTTGACAGGTTCTTATTGGTCCTAATTTTCTTTTTTTATAAAATAGAGATGCGAACACGGAATACGTGTCACATCAATATTCTTACTATTTTCAAACTACGCTAAACGCTTGTGCTATGAAAATAGGACTAATTTGCTGGTCTGGAGTGAGGTTCGAACCCGCGACCTTTGGATCACGATGCAAGAGTAAAACCTAACCTAACCTAACGACAAGACCAACAAGCTACTCAATTGCGTTCAGAGTACCATTTACTTTGTTACCCGCAGTCACTCTCCTTTCGATATCGTTCTCAGCCTTGCCGTCTCTACTAAACATACTTCCCAAATACACAAACTCATTCACTCGTTCTAATAACCATATATCTCGTATTCAATCTCAACTTTAAAGAATGCACTACTTATTTATTTGTATAGAAACATGAAAGACGTGATTGTAAAGACGAAGTTGTTTAGGAACAATGCATTCAAATTTTTATGGTTAAATCTTATAGGTAGATTGCATTGATTCTATTGATGAAAATCAAGAAAAATAATATTTTGTGATTTGTATCTTATCATAAAATAAAGTTGGCAATTTGATATTAAAAAAATGTAACTGAAATGCCTTAATGGACTTTAAAGACATACGAAATAGACACCATAAGTATACTTTTATTATCGTCTCAAGTCTAACATTTATTGTTATGTGATATTTGTACTCCGTACTACTTTTAACCACTGCTTGTTTTTTTCTATCCATTCATGCATTCTATACGTACATATATACATGTATATATTTTTAATTTAATTAAATATAAAGTACAAATATAAATCGTATATATTTACATATTAAATTGTCATTTTAGACTTTGTTATATAGACTTCATCAGTGAAGAGAAGCTCTTGGGTCTAATAAGGGAGCCTCAGTTCTTATTTTGTATATAGGTACATATTTGTTAATCATTTAATAATACGGGTGGTAATAAAAGGTAATTTGATAACGAAATGTTGAAGTATTTTGAAAAAGCTGTAAATTTAAACGATTTATGAGTTTATGTTAGATTTCAAGAAGGTTTTAATTTTTTAAATTTGTTCTGAAAGATTATTGATGCGGCGTATCTCGATAGGAAGATCATTGGAATAGCTAATGGCTTTATAAATATAGTGGTTTTGATTTTGGGTTATTTTAAATTTCGACGTTATGATTTGGTTTCCATTTCTCATAAGTTTAATGTATTTCTGTAATGGTTTTCTGTAAGATTTTTTCTTTACATATTTTCAATATGGAAACTTGCTTGAAAATATCATCCACGTTAGGTACTGAAGACAATTTGAAAAGATATTTTATTGGAAAGGTGGATTTCTTGTTCAGTATTACTTTTAAAAATGTTCCTTTGTGATATTTTAACCGAGTTAAGATTTTTTACAAGTACCTCCCCATCCGATAACGCCGTATGATGAGCAGAGAGTTAACAAGGGCGTAGAACACTTTTTCAATAATATTTATATATACTTAAAATATTCCTTAGTCTAACGAATGTGTACATACATATCCTTATTCTTTATACAAGTTCTATGTTGTGTCTATATATATTTTATACATATTCATATATAATTTCAATTTATTGCTTTGTTATAGTTTCTACCTTAATAATAATTAATTACAAATATAATCATCATTCGGTGATATTAATATTTTTAAATATGTAATATTTTAACAGTTAGATCTGCAAAGTTTCTTTCATGTTCCATGTTCCATGTTTATGAGTATTATAATGCTTTATTAAAGTACATAAACGGTAATTATTCTAATATTTAAATGTAAACTATTGTTCAAGATATATTATAGATGTCTCACGTAGAGGTGTTTTGTCTTTTTGGGTGTTCATAGATACTAAATAACGTTAAGTAGACAATGAAAAAATTGATATCATCGGGATTTTTAATATTTCAGTGATTTTGGTAAATGACAATTATTTACTCCGAACATTATGTTTATAGATTAAATGCAAGAATGTGTATAATAATTTGTAAACAAAGTTGCAGTAGTAAGTTGATCAAAGACAAGACAAAATGGTTTTGTAGGAAATATTTAGTACGCTCCAATTATTTTCTTCCACATATCTCCGTTCCACATGCATTGTTAGGGCCTCAGCGTACGAAGTATAAGTAGAGACCTTGGGTATGCTTTGCATCATATTTGGATTGTTGAAATCCGGGGAGGTCGATAATAAGCACAATGCTGCGGGGAACAGAATAATACAATCCTTAATGATGGAGAAATTAACTCAAAATCTGTAATAGGCCTTCATCACTCGTATGAATCGAACATTTTAGCGTCCAAATCGGTACCTCAACTGGATTTTTGGTGAAATACCAGCCAAGCCAATTTCTTGGTTGATCTTGGAATACATTAATTTTATTAATTTATGCAGAACAGATCGGAGAGTATTCGTAGAATGTCGACTCTGATTCACACGGCATTTGGACGGCAAAATGCGTGTCAATGATGAAATTAAGCGGATGGTTGTCACTGAAAACACATTTAAACGAAATAAAAATTATCCAACGTTTGAAAATTCTTCCATTATGAAATAAAATGTATAGCATAAGAATACAAAACATATAATATCTATTATACACAATTGATATTTTAGTTCGAAATATATCGCAATAATCATATTATCTGCCGCTGTATGTTGTAAGGTTTTAAGTATGAGTTACTAGCTATGAGGCATCCTGTGTATACAATCTAAACTACTTAATTACCAACAACGATTATTTGGTATTTTAAATTAATTAAATTATTAGATAGATTATCTTCGCTTTTAAATATAATTAATTCAGTTTTATTATTGTCAATTATCTGGCATCATTAAATGGTTGTAATGACTGACCAGATATCAAAACATCAAATGATTGCAAACAGTAATAATAAAATAATATAGTTAAGTACCTGCTAATCTAATATAAAATAAAATACATGATTTTTGGAGATATTTTTAGTTTTCGTAATAGTTATGTATTTAGTATAGTATGTTATTTAATATTTTTGATGCAGTTTCGTCACGGCCGATGGGAAACAAGCTGAGGAGGCAGGATACCTGAAGGATGTGTCAGTAGACAAGGATGGAGACCCTGTGGGTATTCAGGTATGTGACAAACGACGAGCTGAGTAATTTACTGCTTTAACCAAGACGCCCACTGTGCTCATATATGTATTACGTTAACTTTCGCCCACTATTAACAATATCGAAAAAGCACGCAGATTTAATACTATTTTAATAAAAGTCTTGAGAATTATTATTCATAAAGCATTTTTAGAATACTTATGGTTATTATGTAATTATTATTACATATTACGCATTCCGCGCTTAACACGTGGATAACCTTCCAGAAGACGATAATTTTAGTTACCCATTTTATTGGAGTCTCTTCCATGTGTCAAATGGCTCCCATCATAAGTTTGTTTCTTGTATCGTTAATGTATTTAAAAAAAGTAATAAAAAAATTAACACAATTTCAGTCTATATTATAATTGTCCTAAAGAAGGTTGAGTCCAACCGAAACTAGTAAAATACAAACAAATATATAGCAATAAAGTGGTTTAAAACTTAGTATTTAATTTATTCTTAAATGTCTTATAATGTCAAGCCACAAAGTGTTTTCTTGCTTTGAAAAGTTAATAACAAAATATTATTTATATTTATTCTGACGATTAGAAGGTACCTAATATGCCAGAATTTACGATATCATAGGATTTTATGTAAGTTATAAGATACAAGTTAAGAAGTAACCGAAGTTTTTTCGAATATACTTTTAATAAGCTGTTACGTTTTGCACCATGATTATTTCAATTTTTATCATAATGAATTTAGTACTACACACATACTTTATTATTACTTAAGTCAATTAATAATTATAATATAGCAGTCTCTCTTTCAATCAGTTTTTCGAAGATACGTACACTCAAATGCACGCACGAGACGAAAAATTCGTCAATATACGAGTAAATTAAAATTCTACTTTTAGATCACTTCACCACAACATATTTTATTGATAAATTTGAATCGGTCCTTTTCCTGATTATTTGTAAATAATTTCCACTATGAATTTTCAAATGCTTGTCATTAAAGGTGTGTTTTATTGAATTTTTTGCATGAATGAATAATTTGTTAGAACATTTGTACATAAATATCTTAATTTTAAATATTTTCTCAAAGCTTCTAATTTGACAAATGTACAACGCGGGAAAATAATAAGAAGCAATTTATTTTTCAACAAAACAATATTGCAGATATTATGATACGTAAGAGAGAAACAATCACCAGATCGTTATTGCAGACGATTATTCAAGACGAGTATTCATTTAAATGCTTCGTGATAAAACGTTTTCAATTCTAAGTAATTCTCCGTGTGTTAAAGATACGGTTTAAAGAAGTAGTTAGCATAATATTAAGTGCCGCGATAATAATACGAAAGATTTAACAGACATGTAGGTACCATACTAAAGTCACCAGAACAAAACACAGTACTGAAAGGCAAAAATAAAAACACGTCACGTTCTGCCTGACACAATATGTTACTGGAAAAGTTTATTCTGGACTGCTTTTATATGATAATATATTTGCAGTTTTTCAGTTTATTACGAAACTATCTATAACCCGTCAAAAATGACTGAAAATTGGTTCGCGTCTTCGCTAAGCCCTATTATATTATATTTATAATATATTTTTGGCGTTCCACGGGGAGGCGGCCGTAGCTACATGCGTAGAACGCCCGGTTTGGGTTTACTGGCCAAGGGTTCAAGCCCCATCTCCGCCCGTTACATTTGTTTTTAAACCGTGAATTTTAATGAAATTGCGGACAGACATATAGACAGACGGACGGACGCAGAGACAACGAAATTATTATGGTTGATTATTCGTTTAACGCGGAATGCTTTGTAATTTAGTTCTTTTTGCAATCATTAAATATTATGAATTGATAGATACTACGTACCTATTCTGTAAAGTAAGAAATTACAATATTCTTTCAAGTTTTTTCATTTAGTAACTAGAACGAAACGGAGTCCGCTATTAATTAAGGCGTTTTGAAGTAAGGGTTATAAATTATCAATTCCCAAATCAATATTCATGAGCCATGCAATTGAAATATAATTTAACATCAATATCGTAAAAAAAATATACAGGTTGTATTTTTTTTATTTCGTAACATATGAATAAATGTTGTATGCGTAATGTCACCATGGCTTTTCATAGTGTATGGATAATTGTATGAAAGAACTGAAGGAACTAGAAGTTGGAGCGAAAATGGACGGACTCACCATATCCTGCCTACTATACGCAGACGATGCAGTATTGGTGGCTAATAGTGAAGCTGATTTGCAGTGCCTGGTATCCAGGATGTCCGATGTATGCATGCAGAGTGAACTTCTGATGGATGTCAGCAAATCGAAAGTGATGGTATTCAAGAGAGACGTAAGAGTGACTAAGTGTGATGTAATTGTAAACATAGAATGCTTAGAACAAGTAAACGAGTTTGTGTATTTGGTAAATATGTTTAGTAGAGACGGCAAGGCTGAGAATGATATCGAAAGGAGAGTGACTGCGGGAAACAAAGTTAATGGTACTCTAAATGCAATTATGGCCAATATGAATCTGTCAAAGCAAGCAAGACTATCGCTATATAATGGCGTGCTAGTGCCAATCCTGATGTATGGAAGTGAAGCCTGGAATTGGCAAAAGAGGAATGAAAGTAGACTGAATGCGATGGAAATGCTGTCACTAAAACGCTTGTGTGGAAAATCTTTGGTCGATGGAGTGAGGAATGAACAAATTAGACGTGAATGCAATGCTGGCTGTATTGTGGTAGATAGAATAAAGAAAGGAGTGCTGAGATGGTTTGGTCATGTGGAACGTATGAACGAGGAAAGGATGGTTAAAAAAATATATGAGGCGAGTGTTGAAGGCAACAGGAATAGAGGGCGTCCGCGAAAGACCAGGCATGATCAGATACCACAAGTACTTAAGGATGGCCCTGTTAAAAGCCGCAAAAACTTGTATGAGAAGATGTATGAATGTGGCCGAAGCAAAAGCGGTGTGCCAGGATAGAAGAGTGTGGCGTTCAATCCTATCTGCATACCCCTGCAGGGAAACGGCGTGATGGTTAGTTAGTTGAATAAATGTTTTATAAATAAAATATTCATAAACAATACATTACTCCTATAGAGAATGGGGCACAACTTTTGGCACCGTATTATAGCAATTTATATTTTAAGCAAAATTACTCTACGTTCACAAGTCGCAACTTTCTATTGTAAAAGGACGTAAAAAAATTGAAAGGAATTACTTAATATTACATAAACCCCTAGTTTGGGTCTGACCAATTTTTTTCTCGTTTCATATTCAAATCTGGTTAGTTGAAGAAACAGTTTTGGTTTAGAAAAAAATATAATTGATTTTGTTCTTTTCTATGTCATTATTTTTTCTATAATATAATTATTTGAAAACTATATTTATCTTGAGTCATATGTTTCAACTCAGATCATATTTGATGTAAATAGTTGAGTAGCTTGATGGTCTTGCGGTTAGGACTCTCGCCTCGTGATCCAAAGGTCGCGGGTTTGAACTTCACTCCAGACCAGTGAATGGACACCCACCGCTTTCCCAGGACCATTTGATGAGCGAAAGCTCCCATATCGGTCCTACTCATACGTCGCCAGGTTGACAATTTTTACTCTAAAGGCCAACATCTCCAGACCAGCAAGTTTGTCCTATTTTCATAGCATAAGTATTAAGCTTAAGTTGAAAATAGTAAAATATTGATGCGACACGTTAAGTCTTAAGTCTCTAAATATCTCTAGATTTTGCAGTTATTTCGTTGTGCAACATTTTAATTTATAATATTTTGTATTATAGAAAATATAAAATAATATAAACTGCTCCTCTTGAAACTAATGCACTAATATTAATAACTCATATTGTGTGCGTGTTAAAATAAACATAATATTTTACGGCAAATCTCATATTCTGCAGACCTTACATTACAATTTATTGGAACGACCTGTATATGAAACCTACTAATGTTTCCATGTTTCTGACTTTTGGCCTAGAATCGAAGAGAGTGTATTAAAATTCTTTCTGATTCAAGTCAAACTTTCTGTGTGCCTTTTAAATTTAAATACCTTAATATTAAATATACCTGTTCGAGATAGTCAATTTGAGAACCGGTTAGATCATCGAAATTTCTATCTAAATCTTGACTTTTTATAGTTGCACATTATTACTTTTAGGTCAAAAGTCTTCAATATCTTCTTATATTTAATTTTCTACACCATTATCTACTGGGCATTCAAATTGATCCAGCGAGATGAAATTGTTTTTGCTTTGAATCAGCTTAAATATTTAAGAAAATTATACAACGTTTGAACACATATATTACATATTTGTTATAAATTATTAGATACTTAAGTTAACTTGTAATTCATCGATATTTTCAAAGCGTTTAAGGTTTGTGATTAAATGAAATTATGAAGAACATTATATTATTTACTTATGACTTAAAACACAAGCATTGAAACAAACATTTTTTCATTAAGGATAAATTGTAGAAGTCTCACAATGACGAAGATATTTATATACGAGAAAAGTGGATAGAAGTCTCTTGTATGATGGCTCAGACTTACAATCTGTATGAGTTGGCTTAAGTTATCACTCTGCACAATGAAACGTTCTCCAATAAATCAGAAAAAATAACAACATATGTCTGTAGTAGAGGCCAGTGAAATATATGAAAGATTAAATTGTGTAGAGTGATCACTTAAGCCAGCTCATACAGGTTGTAAGCCCTAAGTCATCTTATAAGAGATTTCCATCCACTTTACGCATATAAAAAAATAGCTTCGTCTATCTAACGTAAAGTGCATTTTTTATAACTGACTAACGTGAAGCGGTTATATAACTTTGTCTATTTCTCGCACAGATATGTCTCACGCACGACGTGTATCGGTACGCAACAAACTAAAAAAATTATCTGTAGCTACTAGGAACTTATTCTTAAGTCAAAACCCAACCAACTCGGGATTTTTTTATAATTAAATTTATATACAGAAATAATAATACAACAAAATTTGGAATAAAAAAAACTCGTTCATTAATTACAGGTGGTTCAAGGAAGCTATTCGTACACTTCGCCTGATGGTACTCCAGTACATGTCACCTACATAGCTGATGAAAATGGTAAGCGTTTTACTTTTTTACCAACACAATTATTAATGTACGAGTTTGCAAAACATAATTAAATAAAGTCTTAAGTCTTTTAAGACGCTCTAACAAAAAAAATCTGCAGATACTAAATAGTAAAAAAACTATTTTAATATAGATGGCTTTTTAAATCAAACTACAATAAACACAGCACGTGCACATATATAACGCTGCATTTATTTTGCAGGTTTCCAGCCCATCACTGTCCGTGTCCCTGCAGTCGATGGAAGGGTTCCAGTCCCCGTCAATCCGCGGGTCAACCCTTTCGCTTCCGCGTACCGCAACCCCTACGCTCCGCCCTTCGCGGGAAGGATCAACAACCCTCTAATTAATAACTACAAACCTCTTCTGTGAAAATCTACCATCAAGCATAGCTAACAATAGTTTTACTGGTTTCTTTAAACTAATATTATGCAACGCACAACGGGAATTAAGATGTTAAAATGAAAAAGTTTTTCTTTATTATATTTTCAATAGGCTAAATGTATAGTTTATTATTAAACTTTTTAGTTATTAGTATATATAAAATATAAATGTATATATTTATTAAATAAAATAATTGAATACTATATTTTTTTAAGATATAAGACGTAGAGCTTTTCTATTTGAAAAATAATTCGTAGCACTGTATGTATATATTACATTTTTAATCAAGTTTCATTCTAAATAAAATTGTATGTATTTATATTATCCATATTTATATTTTTAGACATTATATTTTAACATAAAACGCTACAAAAATAAACAAGCATTAGAATCAATTGTTGCTTTAATTTTATTTTATGTATTCTTCTTAAATTAAGAACTTAATTCATCGTAATACTTGATGATTTATTCCTTCGAAAATTCAACTGTTATCTCTAATATATATATATATATATATATATATATATATATATATATTATAGCTATATAATATAAGATATATATATTATATATCTTTATATATAAGGATTGTAGTGAATGGAAAGTAATTACATTAAAATTGTAAAAAAACATTGTAAAAACAAAAAAAGGAAAATAAGTATGTCTCAAGAATATTATCGATCACGTCCTGGCGTTCCTGCTCTTCATGCTCTGGCGATCATGCCCTTGGCATCCTTACGTTCATTTTATTTTTTATTTTATTTAATTATTTATTTTTATTTATTTTATATTTGTTAATATAAGTTACTAAAAACTGCTACACTAGGTAAAAATCTGTTCTGTGGCAGTTATTCTCATTTGATAGTTATGTAATAGTAAAGAAGTATAAACGTAAAAATGAAAGTAGAATAAAATTTAATAACATATACAATCATAAGAATACATAAATCTAAAAGAAAAGAAAATATACATATATAATTTCGCTAAAAATTTGAGTATATACAAAAATAAAAATGCTCGTGATATTCCGGCATTCATGCTTTTGATGTCTTAACGTTCATGCTTTTGATGTTTTAACATTCATGCTTTTGATGTCTTAACGTTCATGCTTTTGATGTCTTAACGTTCATGCTTTTGATGTCTTAACGTTCATGCTTTTGATGTCTTAACGTTCATGCTTTTGATGTCTTAACGTTCATGCTTTTGACGTCCTGGCGTTTATGCTCTTGCATCCTGACGTTGACAATCCTCTACGTCCATCCTTGCGCTGTTCATTCCGAAGGCCATTGTAAATAAGAAGCCCGCGACCTGGTCTGCTCAACGGGCAGAAGATCATTTTCTTCTTCTGCATCCTTCCACGTTTGCTGTTACCACAAGCTTGTCTACAAGTTGTCACCTCCTTTGCAGGCGATGCTGCAAAGAAGCAGACCGTCTCAAGGATATGCTGAATAGTCTATTTTTAACGTGTAGCTTTTCCAAGTTAGAGTTTTAGATCCTTTTCTCTCCACGAGAACTTCCGCATTTGCCTTAAATACCACATTTTAAAACACCAAACGAGTTTAATAAAAAATTTAAATGATGAAAATTTACTTTAATGTAGAATAAATTATTAAAAACGAATATCATCCTTTACTAGAATAGTGACGTACATATACAGCACACAAGTACAAGAGACTATATAGGAAGTGATATACCGTGGACTAATAGAGAGAGATATGGTTTCCTATACACTGCGATCGATTTTTATAATGGAATCCCCAATGGCATAAAGGAACTAAATAGTGTAGAACTATTCAATAAACAGCTGAATGGACTTGTGATGGGGAGGAGATAATTGCTTAACAATTGTGTATGTATATTAATATCATATAAGAATATGTAAATAAAATAAATATTATTATTATTAATGTATTGTGAATACGGCTCATATGATTTTTGAAATAAGTTGAGAATAGAACCAGCCCACAAGAAACCCAGTAAGATTGTATAAATATTATACCTATACATGTGGGGCTTAAAAGCAAAGGGAGCAATATCCAAAAAAAATTTAATGCAGTCATCGAGGATTATAATGTCTTGTTAGAATGTACTGGATTCAAGATTTTATAGGAAATGTGTATAGATAGACTATGAATTAATAGAAAACATAATTTTGGAAGTGATACAGAAAAAATTCAGTATATTCTAAATTAATAATTCTAAATATTTTTTATTTTTTGGATATTTCTGCTTTTTTCCCCTTACCCCACTACCTAATATACCCCACGTATGTTTAATAAACGATACTTATATAGAATAAACTGTAAAATGCACTAACTTTAGAAGTCTAAAAAAACCGAACCATGTGAACGTGAATGAATAATTATATATAAATAAATAGATTACTTGTCTAAGACCACTAATGTTATTTTTATTTTCACTATATTAATTTTACTCTTATGCTTCAGTTTAAATCATCACCCGTTGATGACAACATCGATAGTTGTCGAAACTAGTTGTGTAATCATCTTAAACTCATTAGTGGTCTTAGACAAGTAATCTATTTATTTATATATAATTATAATGTCATTCCACAAAGTTAACGCCAATTCAATAAATAATATACGTGAATGAATAAATGAACACAACGATTCACGGACATTGAATTCTTGACAAGATTTTATATTTTAGCAGGTTTTTCCCAACCGCCTAGATATTTTTAATAAACAACCAAATACAGAACATGAGATGCAATTTTATATAAAAAAAAAAACATGAAATCGCCATTATCATAAATTATCATACAAGTCCTTTTTAGGCATCTGACATCATCCTTTTTTAGAATTTGTCTTATTTATTTGTTGTAGTTATAACATAAAAAATAATAAAAACGACATCTTTTAATAATATTTCGACGTTAAAATTTATTCGGACTACTTCAGAATGCTATTTAGCTATAGCTTCACATGCTCAGTTAATGTTAATTCATATGGAAAATCAGCAGATGGCGCGACGGATTTACTAAATGCACCGTTTTAAAATAGTTCTGGCTGTATTGTGGAGATGGCTTTTTTAATTACTTAACCAATACCTGAAATCATTTTTTAGAGAAATATTTTTATCAAAAGTTTCTAGATCAATGCCTGGAAATTGAAATCATTTGTAAATTTTTTCTATAAATTAAATTAAATTTTAAAAATCTGACAAAAAAATATTGCCATTTGAAGTTTATCTCAATTTATTTTTAAAAAAAAATGTTCTACTTCCATATTTTATTATTTTTTATTTATGTTTCTAAATTTTCATAAAAAAAATTAAACCTAGCCAACTCGTAGACATAATGTGCCCCATTTTTTTTTTTTCGATGAACTATGGATACTTGTTAGAATTATATTAAAGAATTATAGAAATAATTAACTGTTAGAATTAAAATATAATTATTTCTTCAAAAAGAACAAACCTCCATTTTTATATTGAAAAATATCAACATGTTTCAGAGCCCATGGCCCCTTCGTTAGAATGCTATAAACTTATAAATTAAATTCAAAAATCGAAGTAAAGGTAATCAGAATATTTAAAAAATCATGAATATGAAAATGAATAATAATGAAGCACCTACTTAGCATGTAAATCAAATTTAAAAGATAAGCATTTGTAAAAAGGACCTGGTTATTTATAATATTCAATTTACTATTAACACTTTTTCTTATTTCCAAAATTTGTAATTCATCAAACTGTGATTCTTTATAATTTGTATGTAAAATTTCTAAACCATTAATAATATAAAAGAATGATCCAAAGCCAAGAAATAGTTAAAAAATTCGGAAGCTCCTTAAACAGCTTCCACACGTTTTTCCTATAAAAAATAAATGGACTCTGAAACATGTTGATATTTTTTAATACAAAGTTCATTTGTATTAATTATACAATGTTTAATGTTAAGTAGGTTAATTGGGCACATTTAAAAAAAATACCTTCATTGTCAAATGTTACAAAATACGCTGGTATCTGATTTAATTCTGATGTGTCAACTTTTCATACGCATTAATACCGTGGTTGGAGTTCGCTTTATTTGATATTGATGATTTAAAAAAAAAAATACGCGTCGACATTTTCATTACTCAGTGATTATACAATAAGTAATTTTAGTTTATTAATATTTGATTGGTACGTATAATATACCAAAAAAGTTCTTGTTGACGTTCTTAAGATTCATATAATTTATACCAAAAATATTTCTGTTTATGGTGATACAGGTTGATTATCCAACTACGTATCTTAATACCTGAGTAATCAATATTGACTAATTATAGATATACCTTCCACTTACTCATGTTTAATCGAATACAGAATTAGATTTTTTCATTTTTTTTCCGTAATCAAAATTGACCAAATTATATTGTATGTATCCTGCAGTTTTTTGTTGTTCAGTACTGAAACACTAGCAACGAATGAGACGGAAAGTTTTATGTTATGTTGTATAATTTAAAATCGCATGTACGATATACGATAAATACAGAATACGCGATATACCGTCGTCACCAGTGATGGGTCCGCTCTGTACTAACTACTACAATGTAGTACTACATTACATTGAAGTGTACACTTCACACCTTTTGAAGTAAAGTGCACACTAAAAACTACACACACTTCAAGTTATTGAAAGTACGAATACATACTTCAAATAAAACATTTTTTATGTGAAATTTTTGGGAAGTCGATGTAGATAAATGAATAAATTTTTAAAAATCGAAACAATCTTTCCCTCCATGGTTTGAAAAATTTTGAAACCGAATGAAAAAATTTGTGGAAACCGAAACACCCCCCCTCCCCCATGATTTTGAAAATTTTCTAGTAGCACACTTTTCAAGAAGCACTTCTTGTAGGTCATTAAAATTTAGTAGTACTACAATTAGTTCACTTCGTGTAGTTTTTACTACAAATGTAGTGTACACTTTGTAATCTTCAAACTGGTGAACGTGTATGTGTTGTAGTCTTCACTTTGATGTGTAGTTTTTCCCTTCGCTAGTCGTCACCTTTAATAGGAAAGAGGATGTTGCAGGCTTGATAATTTATCAATCGTAGCCCATACGCATTTATTTTTGGCATGTGCCATCGAATAGTGAAGATTTTAAATATATTTTTAATTATTAAAAAAATCCATAAAGATTTTACAACGGTGGATAGCTTTTAGCTGAACTAAATCGAAACCGAAAAAAAATAAACGCCTTGTATTTACTAAACAAGCTTACCATGTAAACGAAAAAATGGCTTCAAAATTACCAAGTACGAAAAAGTACATACCTATTGGCTAGTTCCATAGCACAAAGGAACTAGCCAATATCTAGAATATGTATAATGAATACGCCGAAATAGATATTTGGAATGCTACCTTGCACAGTTACAAAAAGGTCCTAACTAGCATTTTTGCTAATAGCAGGTTTAATGCAGAAATATTAACATATACGTGCATAAATGTGTATATTTTTGTTAATACGCCTTTTAATATAATAAATATTTCTAAAAATATTTTAACTCTATATTGTTTTAATTGAATTAATATTTTTAATTTAATGTCATTGACATATATTGTGTAAAATTATTATTTATATTTTTAATTTCATCGAATTACTGTAATCGTTTAATCTTCTCCTTTAATTCTACATTTATATTATTCTTGATCATGTTTCTAAATAATTTATGTTTTTTAAAATTGAAATTGATTTTATGAAATTGAAATCATTTGTATTTTTTTTGTATATTATTTCTATCGTCTATTTTTTATCAACTTTGTACAAATTATGCATAAAGTAAAAAACTTTAGAGCCGTATATATGTAAATAAATATATCTCCACTTATTTAGTATTTTTTAAAAGTACCTACCCCTCTTTCAATTTCGTATTTCAAAAATGACGAAATGATTCCATTAACGATATAATCGTAATATGTTAAAGCTACATCTGCATAGAGTGATTTATTTCTCACAATCCAGTATTCAAATCAACGTCATAAATTAATATAAATCACCCGGATTTATGGTGGTTTAGACGACGCTTTACACCCACGAAAAGTGAAAGAGAATCGTCTCAATGACGGTTGTCTTCGCAGAAGAGACGGATTACCTATAATTCGAGTCGTTTTCATGCAAATGCGTGTGGAGCGCGCGCAGCGGTCAGCTGGGAGACAAGGCAGGCCTTCTTGACCGGCGCGTTGCGTCACGCAGTGAAGATGCAGCCAGCCGATATGGGAAATGAACTCAACCGGTTTTATCACTTCACGAAGGCTGTGGTTCGAGTAATCCCGAATCTTAAGAATTTTGTACTGTGCAAAATCTCCATCTGCCACCCACGTCGCCAGCGGGTTGCGGAAGGTTGCGTTGAAAAATATTAGAGACATAAATAGAAAATAGAGTGCCACGACTTCATCACATCTTAGAATGGGAAAGTTAAGGAAGTGAATTAGAAAAGTTTTAACTAGGTTTTGTATTTTCCGCATTAACCTCATATTCAGGAGCCGATTCATGGTTGCAGGGGCTTATCCCGTAACGAATCTCTAAAATAATAATATCACTCAAATGAATTTAAGGGTTTGTTGTACATGATCTACGAACACCATCGAAGATATATAGACTATGTTTTAGGTCAAATTATAAGCTCCGGAGCCGATTCGACAAATATCGAGAGTACACAAAGTCACGAATACCTGACGATTGCCGAATCCGACAGTATTTTTGGAGCTTCACCAGAGTTTCAAGTCCTTTTGATATTAATTTTCTTTTGTACTTTCTCTGTTTAACCTGGTTTACTTACTTTCATAGGTGATTGAAAAATTAGAATTGATCATCTGACAAGCGGAGCTCCTCACAATTGAAATATCTTTGCAACCGGATAATTTCTTAAAAAATATAACAATAAATAATAATTATAAATTGTAATATTCTAAGAAAAATCTATGTACAATACTTCTTATTGTATATGCTATGAATTCTATGATGAAATGGATATAAAATAAATTATTGTCGCATTTAGCAATGTAATGCAGAATAAATCTTCTCAAACAGTCAAGCCGCAGTAAATGAATGGCAATACAGGTGAAGATGCTGTGCGTGATATCCTTGTAATAAATGCATTTTTATTTCATCTTTTTTCTCATATTCATTGCGTACGTGATGTACAGGTCACCGATATTACGACATCTCTAATAAATTTATCGAGAAAAAGGATGATTTCACATACCTATTTCATAATAATTTCGTTGAAATGTGTTTTTCAGTTATATTTTTTCGATTCGTGAAAATTAATTTTAAACTTTCATTTGGAAATATTGCTAAAACCAGGGCTCTTTATTTTTTTACCTTACATGAATTGTACTTGAAAAGCTAGAATTTTTTAAATAAAAAAAAAAATAGAAGTCTAGATTTGTAATTAACGTTTTAGGGAATGCAAATCCGTTCTGTTTTAAAATCCAGATTTTTAAGAATGGATTTTGTTCCAATCCAGATTTTACGGATTTTGTGGACTAAAATAAAAGCACATGAAAATCGTATAAAATGATTTTTAAAATTTTTTAGTTATTTGGAATTATTCAAACTATTATAATTAAATACTTATTAAAATAATCAGTCTGTGACTCGCGTGCTGAGTAACGTTAATAAAATAATCAACAGGTACAAATTAAAAAAACTCTGAAGAACAAAAATAAAGACAAATAGACTCCTTGTCAAATTATCTATACCTATAAAACTCAATGTCTGTCTGTCTGTTCTCTATACAAATCCACACCGTTTGTCCGATTCTATTCAAATTTTGCATACTTATGCTTTGGGACCCGGCGGGTAACATAGGCAACATTTCCCCACTATTCTCATACCCCTTCCCCTCCCCTGACATATATTAGATGCAAATCTTTACCGTTTGACCGATCGGACTCAAAATTTGGAAACTTATTATTTAGGACTCGGCGAGGGACATAAGAGTCATTTCCCCACTATCCTTATACCCCTTCCCCTCCCCTGACATATACTAGATGCAAATCTTTACCGTTTGACCGATCGAACTCAAAATTTGGAAACTTATTCTTTAGGACTCGGCGAGTAACATAGGCGATATTTCCCCCTATTCTCATACCCCTCCCCCTCCCCCTGACATATTTTCGCGATGCAAATCTGTACGATAGGTCGTAAGCCCTATTTCCCCCCTATTCTCATACCCTTTCCCCTCCCCCTGATATATATTAGATGCAAATCTGTACCGTTTGACAGATCGGACTCAAAATTTGTAATCTTATTCTTTTGGACTCGGGAGTAACATAGGCGATATTTTTCCCTATTCTCATACCCCTATCCCTCCCCCTGACATATTTTCGATGCAAATCTATACCGTTCGAATCAAACCTTTGTTTCCCCCACAAATTTATTTTCAACTTAATCCTTAACCCGTGCAACGCCGGGTACGAACAGCTAGTTAAACATAAACAAAAGTAACAAATCAATTTAACTTCACTTAAATCAACATTTTTGAGACATAAAATGTGACCTCAAAAATAATAAGGCATCTAAGGTGCTGTCGCTTAACCTGCTTCGAATTCGGTTGCACATAATTCCTGCTACGGAAAAGCACGCTCTGATTCAACGCTTGTAGGCGGAATGCACTGAAAATTTCTTATTATTCGAATAATCCGGATTCGTTTCAAATCCGAATTTGGAGGTCTAGTAAAATGTGCGGATATCCGGATTTTTCGGATTACGGATAGTCCGGATTACATTCCCTACTTCGGGGCTAATGTTGACAGTGAGGTAGATTCTCTAGATTTTTGTAAAAGCATATTCCCCGGTCCAGTTGTGTGTCTCGATTTCATAAATGAAATTATATCAATTGGGTCACAAGTATTAAAAAAAATATATGTTGACGAAATTTTCTCCCCATATTTTACATATTTTGACATTTCAATAATTTTATATAAAGATGAAACGACAACCTTAGGCAAGAGAAAACGTTTTGAAATAGTAAATTCTGAGATCTCACAAGGTGTTTTGTGAAATATCACGCATAAAATATTCATCAGAGAATAAATCACACCGAAGTATAAAGTTTCTTTAAAATCTAAACCTATAAAACAAAATGTCTCTTATCTATACAAATTAATTAACACAGTTTGACCGATCTGACCAAAAATTTAGCATACTTACTCTTTAGGATCTGGCGGATACACGTGATATTACTTTCCTTTACCCCATTACTCTCCTCCTCCTCTTTACTCTCTCCTTAACCTTCGATGTACTCTCTTTAACCGATCGTATGCCGGCCGTACGTGACGCGGAATGTAACTTGTCTGCCGCGCAATTTCTGTTTATTATACACTTTTTTATGATGGTTATATTCATGTAAAAATCAATAATAATCGCTAAGAAGTTGCAGTTTATGGTTTCTCAATATGCAGACTTCAGTAATTACATATATTTTATTAATTACTTGTCGGTCCCCACAGCATTAATAACACGAGCTAACAAAATTTGCGACAAAGACAACATTGCCTCGGAAAGAAAAACAGTGCAAGATGCACTCAGAGCAAATGAATACTATCCGAACGTACGGACATCAAGAAAACGATCTAGCATATGCGATGTTCCAAGAAATAAAGCATACTTACCTTATACCAGAGGTCTTACTGACAAAATCAGCCGGGTGTTGTAGAAATTAAATATGAAAATAGTTTTCAGCCCCCAAAGTTCGATCTCACGTATGCTAGGTAGCGTAAAAGATAAAACATCGTTCGATTCTCCAGGTGTATACAGAATGCCATGCGATTGTGGAGCGTTCTACATACAATAACAAACAAAAATAACAACTCCAATATATCGGCAATCTGCGAACATGCATCCAAAGGGAATCTCTGTCACTTCATCAGATTTGACAAGACGAAAATCTTATTAACAGAACCGAGTCGGAGTCCATAGAAATATACAAACATCCCAATTTCAATAGAGATGACAGTTACAAACTATCAAGTATTTGGCGCCCTGTTCTAGCGATATTGATTCAACCCTTGAAAAACGTCGCAGTAAAGTCCGCCGACGTAACTAGTACATATTACACACTGGCGACCTCTATTGTAGAAGAAATGAACACTCCACAACAAAGTGCGTAGAATTTACGCCCTAGAAAGCAGTAATCAGTCCGACCTCCACCTCCGCGGGTAAAGGTCGTCCTCCTGATGTCGTTGAATATGCATTCAACGAAACGTCGAGAATTGTTTCTCGGAAAAACATACGGTTCGTATAAATATAAATATCGTATATATAAGTATTTACAGTTAAATTACTTATTCATTAATTATGAAAATAATTAAATCGTTAATATTGAAATAGATATTGTATTTCAATATTTTCGATTTAAATATATCAGAGAATATAAAAATACGTAACTTTATCTCTTTTTTATTTAAAAAAATACTTTTTTTAACTGATAAAAAACACAATTAATGCGCGGTTCGAAGAAGACATTTGGAATGATTTTTTGTCCGGTTTGCTCGGCAAATGAGGTTACTTGACAAATAGAACTCGTTCATTCATTCAAAAACTTGAGATACAGCTGATAATAAGCTTTAAAAACCAATAAACGCAGGTAAAATAGGCCGAATTCGCATACGTGTCTAAAGAGCGCAGATCTGCGCTCCGGCACACGACCAGTTAAAAATCAACACTTATTCATTAGAATCTTGTGGAAAACATATCGCTATTACGGACCGCTAGTACAATATAAATTAGCTTATAAAATTGCTTTACAATATAGCATTTATAAATAGAATATAAAGTAGCTTGTTGGTCTGGCGGTTAAGACTCTCGTGTAGTTATCTGTCGGTCGGTAGTTCGATTTTAAAAAATAAACACAAAATTTTAACACAAGCTATCTTATTTTATACGGATACTTATTGGAGTTAAATATTAATAAAACTGAAGCGACATAATAATAAAGATAGGACGTTTTCTGAAGTGCGATAAAACAAATATAGAATATAACAAGTACTCACATAAAATAATTTTTTTTATAACTACCGTCATGTTGCAAGTTTAAAATTTACATCCTGTAAAGACATTTCTAAGAAATTATTTGTTGGGAGGTTTGCTACTTCGTAAGCTACGAAAATAAATACTCAATAATACTTTTGTGTTTATGGTTAGTAAATATGTTTATGCTCAAACATTTTAGCAATAACGGAGTTAAAACCATCTCACCGCCAAGTCCTGCGGAATGCGTTATGCATAATAAACTGAGTACAATTTTACGACCTGCCGCGTAAAACGTGCATTTTGCTTTTAATTTCATGGGAAAGGCATATTCAATGGTCATTGGTTGTCAATTCCTGTATCGGTTGTATCGACTCATCTTTTCACCGAGTGACTAGATTGAGTACCTATTCACAGCTTACGTTTACTAATTCTCTAAGAATCTAATTATAAAATTTAATATTTGTGTCGGCTTTCAGTCACGTGTTTCCACGATTGTATAAGAGCGACAGTGACAAGATCAGATCTCCCTCCCCTGTACTGTAGTGCGATCTTTTTGAGACGTCGGGAGTACAACGGTCCTTCTCAGGGCTAACTGACGCGGGATAACCGAAATGAATAGTTTTAATGAGGTACGACCAAATTAGAAGTGAATGTAATGCTGGCCGTAGCGTGGTAAATAGAATAAAGAAAGGATCGCTGAGATAGTTTGGTCATGTTGAATGTACGAGCGAGGAAATGATGGTAAGGAATATATGAGGCGAGTGTTTGAAGGCAACAGGAACAGAAGGAAAGACCTGGCACGTTCAGATACTACAAATATTGGAGGATTGCCTTGTTAAAAGCCTCAACCGGCGAAGAGCATGCATGAGAAAATATATGAAGAGCCGAAGCAAAAGTGGTGTGCCAAGATAGAAGAAAGTGGCGTTCTAATCACCTACTCCTGAGGGATGTCGGCGAGATGGTTAGTTAGAAGTAACTAAATAAGTCACTTATAATTTTAACAAAAACACTTGTTAAAATTATACTGGCCGCGCGGTAGACGCTCGTGGCAGCGATGCGACCACCAAACAAATGTATATGTATGTGTGTGTGTGTACGCATATGTGTGTGTGCGTGTGTGTGCGTATGTGTGTACGTGTGTGTGTGTGTTTTATGAATTTAATATTGCATAAGTTGATCACCTCTCGTATGTATGGTAAAATATTCTAAAAATTGTTAATAATCTTGTTTGTGCAAGAATGATTGAATCCTGATAAATAAATTAAAAAATGAATGGTTCTACTTTATATAAAATATCGTCTTAATAAGTTTGCCTTAATAATATTTTCCATAAGGAACACGGTGGAAGCATCCGATTAATGATAGCACCGTGGGATTATTTTATGTCATACTTAATATACAACACATCACAGAGAGAATAATGTTACTGACATTCCAGTCAACTGTACAGATAAGTACTCGCATATATGTATTTCAATGAAAACAGATATCATCAGATGTACGTCGTCTTGGAAATCCGGGTTGAGTAACAATAAATCGTAAGACTCCAGCGGCACCTACAAATTAATAGGTAATTATTATATTCAAGAACACACTCTTATTGTGAAGTTGCAATTATTTCAGAACAAAGTTCTGTGAAATTTAAAACCAAATTAATTAATCAATTAGAAAGACACACAGAAAAAACATATCCACCAAAAAATATTTGGTATTTTTTCGTGGATATGTTTTTTCTGTATGTCTTTCAAATTGATTAATTAATTTGGTTTTAAATTCCAAAATCCTTGAATCCCGCAACATAGATTTAAAGGTTAGGAAAAACATGATTAAAACTATTGTCTGACAGTCGGCAGCGAAACATGGACCATAGGCCAGGGCATGTCCGAGAGGCGCCTGTAGCACCACATCTCAAAGCGGCCTTTGAGATGTGGTGATACATGCGCATGGCGAGGATCCATTGGTCAGAACATATCCGAAACGACGAGGTGTTGAGCAGGGTGGGCGAAAAGAGGCGGCTCCTTAACAGAATCGCCCAAGCAATTGGATAGGCCATAATATAAGGCATCCGGTCCTGCTTTTAACCATCGTCGAGGGAAATGTTGAAGGCAAAAATCGTAGAGGCCCCCCGAGATTAAGCTACGTAGACCAGATTATCGGAGATGTGCGCTTAAGCACCTACCAAGAAATGAAGAGGCTGGCAGGTGACAGAGAGGAGTGGAGAGTGGAGAGGAGAGTGCTTGTGCAATCGATCCTAGGATTGCGACCCAAAAAATAGGGTAAAATTATTTATGAACGAATGGAACTTTTTTAATTGAAAAATATTGTTGAGATAAATGCCCTGAAAAGAGAAAAATAATGAATCCCATGTTCTTTGGTTTTCACGGCCATTCAGAATCTTCAAGTTTGTGTTTTTTGGGGTATTATGCTGTGTTGTTACAAGCTTCCGGGCCGACGTTTCGGATCCCATTGCAGGGTCCATCACCATCCCTGATCCGGGGCCCCCATCAGTCGGGATCCGAAACGTTGGTCCGAAAGGTCGTAACAGCACGGCATAATACCCCAGAAAACACAAACTTGAAAATATTGAATCCCAATTTAGAATTTAATCATAGAATTATGTTATTTGAGTAATAATAATATATACCTACGTAGATGGAAATACAAGCATTCAAGAAGATGGGTCCCGTAATATAAAAAACATAACGTAATATAAAAAACAAAAAAGCCCACATGATCTTGACTACGAAGAACACAATATCAGAAGGTGAGCGAATGCCCAATAACGACGTCAAGGGATAGATGGCGCTGTAGTGTGTGTAGTGACTGTTGTGATCTTCCGAGTCCCGTAAGAAGGAAACAAGATACCTACCAAGTCATGATACCTAAATCTAGCTACCCAGATCTTATGGCTAGTCGTAGCCCGTCGTATTCAACAATGAATGGTGGTGACACATCACCAGCGTATCCTATCCCCCTTTTCTCTCATTCTCTGTGGTCTTTCATTTTTTTCTCTCCAGTTTTATTTACTGCATTTGTTTGTATGTATTTCCACAGAATTTAATGATTCAATTAGTTCAGCAGGCTTTGGGGCGGTCTGACGGTTTCTTGATTTCACTCGGTAATAACGGTAGATGGATTCGTCCAGTAATGTGGCGACGTTGGGGTATTCACTTATAACAACTAATTTTGTCTGTTTCCTTATCCACATGTTTCTTTTCCTGTGTCGTGGTGTGAGGCCCGACCTATATCTTTGAATGCCTCTTGGCGTTACTTGAGATTTTTGGAACTCTCTTTTGTAGTCCAGCAGTACCTACGTGAGCACTGGAAGTATGCATTATTAAGTTGAGAATTTTTGGTTTTTGACAAAGTGAAAGATTATTTATAAAATTCATATTAAGACATACGAATGCACTTTCACGCAACTTGTTCTGTTATCCGTTCAGTCTCCATATAACATTAATAAGCCTTCAATTCCCGTAATCGACATTTTATTTCAAAGCGTAAGTTTTGCGAAGAGGTGATGGAAACATGCAGATAAGTTGTATAGAGCGGTGGTTCCCAAAGTTGACAGAACTGGGACCCACCAAAAAAAAAATTTCGGGCATCCTGCATCACATTTTCCCAATTCATATTGTAACCAGACGAAAGACTGTTCAATTAAGAAAAAAAGAAAAACCTCCAAATATAATCGAAATTTTTAATTACGAAGTTTGTATTAATATGTGATATTTTAATGGGAAGGATGTATTTGTTGTCTCTTTTTTGCCGTAACAGCATTAGCGTTGACTTTAATTTTAGTCATTTTCAATCGCAGTGAATTCGATACGTCCAATTTATTTCTGTATTTAGTCTTAATAGAAACCATAGGAGAAAATTCCAATTCACATAAATATGACGTAGTGAAGGGGAAGAAGACTTTCATGGCTTCGTCAGACAAACAGGGATAAGTGTCAGCAACTGAAAGCCAGAATTTCTATCGTATCTTCTGATAAATAATTTCAGTCAGTATGTTGTCTTTAAATGGATTTTAAATCCAATTTATCCTGTTGAACTTTTTCATCTCTTTTTCGAAGTTGGCGTTAAAGTTATTTTTCAACTCTGTTAAATGAGTGAAAATTGCAGATACTACATTGATATCTGGATGCCCTTCTTTATCTACAATAAACACGACACCACCTGGACGAGACGTGTTGCGCGGTGTTGTGATTGCGACCCACCAGTGGGAAGTTTAGTTTGGGAAACACTGGTATAGAGGATTCCACCCGGTTAGACTTCATAACTAAAGTTGGTAATGTTCCGAAACTGAATCTTGGTCTTGCATCGACAGCAACAAAGAAAATGTTCTATTCAGAACAACAGATTACCTCAACATGGGCGGACGGACGCTAACACGCTGATGCTAGCTGTTCGCTTGCGATGATTAATGATTATTTCAGATTTAGCTGATTTAATCAAATCTGTTGCTAAACTGAACTTAATCAACTACGTAATTTAACCTTCTAAAATAAAGAGATAAATGTATTATTTCACGAAAAAAGTCATATAATTTTTGAAGTAATGCCTACATAAATACAAAGAATATTAAACGTTTTGTTACGAGTATCGGCTTTGATGAATGATGGCAATGCTAATAGGTTAAATGTCTTGTGTATAATCGTGTCGGATTGGTTTACCAGCGGACGTTATAATTCCGAGCTCGCTTGAAGAGAGAAAGATAAACTCAAAGCTTTTTCTCATGTTTTGCTGTGCAATTTTTGATCATATCGCTGTACAATGATTCATAGCATTCTATAAAAGGAAAATTTGTAAATAATATTTTTATTATTAACCTTAATAATTAAAAATTTCAAAAATGCTATTAAATATTCCTTCTCTATAATCGCATTAATGTATTCCAATTTCCCCCCCAATATTCGCCATTCCCCTCACCGTACCCAAACATGCAGACGAAGACGACTAATTTTAAAAATATTTTAATAGTAAGTATGTTCTTAGAACACAGTTACAGGATTTTGTCCTCAGATGGATGATTTTAATTAATTTAAAAAAAAATATATAGAAATATTACAGCGACCAGCTATTTATATATGACAAACGTGTACGGAAGTTTCTTTATACGATGACCCAGGGCTTATAACTTGTATGTATAAGCTTATAGCTTGATCAGTCTGCACAATGAAACTTTCCTATGTAGGTAT
>JADDOH010007984.1:0-23243 GCA_016648135.1 Agrypnia vestita | reverse complement strand
AACACAAACTTGAAGATTCTGAGTGGCCGTGAAAACCTAAGAACATTCTTAACCAACCTCTATGGGGAGGAAGTTTATTTATCTACACGCCGGCTGGAGAGCTTAAGGAGTAAAAAAGAAAAGCTTCTAAGCAACTTAGCTTTTTTACAACGCTGTAAAGCACAGTCGGTGACACCATCATTCATCAAATTGCGAAGACACATCCACACGGAGAAGGCTGAGAGAATATTCCAAAGAACTGAAGCTGCCCTTTTGAGAGAACGAGTGTGCAACATCCGCCTGGAATTGGACAAAATAACAAGAATTCTCTTTGATCTGCACCTGAGCCTGAGTGGTACATTGAATTACGAAGATTGGACGAAAGTGGACAAAATGACGTCAATGCAAGCGTGGCGAAACAAACAATTGGTGGAGACTCGGCACAAACGGAAATTTGAGTCACTCAGCCGACATAAGAAAAGCTCAACTAAGGAGCTGGATTCTACCAAAGTGGTCAAAAATTTATCCAGCCTTTCATTGGACAAGGCCGCGATATCAGTTTTAGCTAAAGGTTTGAATTTCGCCATAGCACCAAAAAGCATTCCAGTTGACGACATAATCTGCGGCGTAGAAGCGGCATTGCGCAAGATTCCAGTGGCCATCGCAGAAGAAATTAGACAGGATACATGCGATATATTAAGAAAGGCTAAGCCTCCGCGTCCCAATATATCCAAAGAGGAACACGCAGCTATAAAGAGCCTTCGCGCAAACGAAGAGATCCTGATTCTTCCAGCAGACAAAGGCAATGCCACAGTGATTTTGGACCAAGTAGACTACATAGCGAAGATGCGGGGACTTTTGGAAAGCAGCACTTATAAGAAAATCCAGAAGAATCCAACGGATAGAATCGACAGAAAAACTAGGGAGCTGGTCAAAGCTTCCAGTATTCCAGCCGATTTGCATTTCAAACTATTTGTACAAGCGTCAAAAACACCAGCAATCTACGGGCTTCCCAAAATACATAAGGATGGAGTGCCACTAAGACCAATTGTGAGCGCAATAGGAGCGCCAACATACAAGCTGTCACAATATTTGGCCGGTCTCCTACAGATGCAGACGGGAAAGACGTCCTCATGGGTGAAAGACTCAGCACACTTCGTCAACATGCTAAAAGAAATAAAGTGTGAAAGGGGTGATATACTAGTCAGTTTTGACGTCATATCCCTTTTCACTAATGTGCCTGTGGACGACGCTATGAGTCTGTTGGAAGAAATTTATGATGAAGACATCTGCGCACTGTTTGAGCACTGCCTGACGAGTGGATACTTTTCTTTCCAAGGTGAGCTCTTCCAACAAGTGGAAGGCGTAGCGATGGGTAATCCACTTTCTCCGGTGATTGCTAACTTTTTTATGGAGAAATTCGAAGAAACAGCACTGGACACAGCATCCTTTACTCCGAAGGTCTGGTGGAGATACGTCGATGACGTGTTTGCAATCTGGCCGCATGGTGAAGACAAATGTAGGTGATTTTTTGGGACACCTTAATTCACTACACAAGAACCTGAAGTTCACCATGGAGATAGAGAAAGACAACGTGCTGCCTTTTCTTGATGTGGAAATAAAAAAGAAAGCCGATGGGAGTTTCGGACACAGAGTTTATAGGAAGCCTACACATACCAACCGTTATCTACATGCGAACTCCCACCATCATCCTGCTCAAAAAAGAGGTCTCATCAACACTTTGGCCACGAGGGCCAAAAGGATATGCCAAGATGAATATCTACAGGAGGAAATGATAACACTCAGCGACGCACTGGAAGGCAATGGTTACCAGAAGCGACAGATACAACGCGTCATAAGTACGAGGTCTGTTCGCCCTGAAAAACATACAGAACCTGAGTGCAAAGGCATCGCCTTTCTGCCTTTTGTCCAAAGCGTTACAGACAGAATTGCCAGAGCTCTCAAGAAAAGAGACATTAAGACAGTTTTTGGTGCCAACTTCAAAATTAAAGATATGTTGAGATCAGCAAAGGATCGAGATCGCTTAGAAACGGACGGTGTGTATAGACTCGATTGTCAAGACTGCGATAAAGTATACGTGGGGCAAACGGCGCGTACCATTTCCAAAAGGGTCAACGAGCACAAACGGGCATGCAAACTCGGTCATCCAGAAAAATCAGCACTGGCTGAGCATTTTCTGGATACCGGCCATCATTTTGCATTCGAACCGAAAATCCTTGGAAAGCCTAAGAGTCACCATGCGCGTCTTATCAAGGAAGCACTAGAAATCTACAAGCATCCGATAAACATTAATAGAGATGATGGTCTCAAATTAAAAACTTCTTGGTATCCGGCGCTTCAAAGTCATTCTCGTCGCAGACTCCGCAGAGATAGTGATCAGACAACGGATGAATCATACATACAACACAATACAAACACATCATGACTTCGGCACGGTATTACAAGCCGATACTTAACCACAACACCAACATTCAAGACAACACATCAGCCCTGATGATGGACCCTGCAATGGGATCCGAAACGTCGGCCCGAAAGGTCGTAACAACACGGCATAATACCCCAGTTAACACAAACTTGAAGATTCTGAGTGGCCGTGAAAACCTAAGAACATTCTTTACACTAAAACGTGTTGATGTTCTGTAAAGATGTCCTAAACGGAAAAGCATATAACAAATTAAAAGTAACAAACCCTGTCTATTGGCTTAAAAACTGATTATTTGTCATACACTCTGCAAAGAATAAACATAGTTTACTTAAATCTTAATTATCTTAAAATATGTAATAAATTGACATTCAAGTTGCATGCATTTGAATTATCTGCCGTCGCTTATCGCTCAAGAATCGAACATGTGTGAGATTTCTTCAAGACAATGTCAAAGCAATTGGTGTCAGTGCAGTATTGACCTACCCCAAGAAGATTCGCAGTAAGATAGAATCATCTGCCGCATGTACCATGTTTCTCTGAAAATATTATAGGATACTGTCTTATTATTGGTCCGAAATATGTGCTACAGCTTATTTTCGAGGGATGTTATACCTCATGAACCTCAAGATTTATGCTCCACGGGTCCTCCGCAATTTCTTTTTTGTACTCAACTGAATCTCTTTCTTTTTGCACTCATTTTATCTAGGGCTAAATAATAAATACTAAATCACATTATAAACAATGAAATTAGTTAAATGTCGAAGTGAATGAACGTACTTAGTAAAATTTTTTGACTGAAATCTCGAACATGTGTTCGTAAGTAGCTATGAACCTGGCGGTTATGCTTGACAGCAATAACCATAGATAAAGTAATAACAAGCATTTTGGTGTAGCGAGCGCTCGATACACCCTGTCAATGCACTTGCCCGCCCACGTCATCCATAATGGCCATACAGCTTGTTTTTGGAGTATATCTTATTTTCAGAGAAACGTGGTATTGCTTTACATACTCACAAGCTAAACTTACATCAGTGTCACATTTAATTTTATCATTGCTATGTAAACCTGCACAATACTCAAACTACAAAATTTTCACTGTACACTTAGGAATATGTTCCTGTCATTTTTTTAATTTTCGCAATCAGCACACAAGTTAGGATCTAAATTGCTTAAAAAAATGAAAGCAAACTTCAAATGCACTGAGGATGTATAGGATATAGGCGGCCCTCGTAGCCCAGTGGGTATGACACTGGCTTCCCACACCGAGGGTTCCGGGTTCGATTCCCGGTGAGGACACAATGTTAATCTATGTGATTTACTCAAGCCTGGGTATTTTGTGACGTATTTCGCTTCTGTAATTGGGCCTCCTGGCCTGTTGAAGCGTAAAAAAAAAAAAAAAAAAGAAATAGGAATATACAGGAAATCCTCTATATCGGTGTGCATCATTCATTCATCTGCAAAGAAGCTGTAAGAAAAATAAATTATCATCGACTGGAGAATCCGGTTGGTCTGCAAGAAGTTGTTATTGCAGAACCAAATTTAACTGATAAAATACTATCTCACTGTTTCCTGTTGCCCTGTCTAGGATCTGTGTAGGATAGAGAAGAACTCCAGAAATAGCGCACTGCTGAACGCCACACTGTTTTTGTCACAAAAGGTACTATGAACAAACATGATTCTGGTGTGGGCTTCATTTTCCTTTGGTGATGGCTACCGGTAAAAATCTCATCGACGCTCTGACAAAGGTGCCTAACGTATTTTCAGGTGACAAAAAATTATCTGAAAATTTCCACCCAGTTTTGCAATTACAATTGATCGAGTTTTGATTTATTCTTCAATGGCAACTTTGACGGGGCATCTATGATGTTATGTTTGTGATACTAATATTATTGGTAATGTGTGCTTTATTAACATTTTTAATCTGCGTAACTTAGGAATGATTCCTGTTATGTTCTATTTCATCATATGAATACAAGATTATTAATATGTTGCAGGATGTCATGTAATTTGTGATTCAATTCAAATTGAAATGTGTCAGCAATTTTAGTTTTCAACAGGTTTTGCATGAATGCACTATGCACTGTGAGTTAATGGGTCATTTTACCTTCTGGTTAAAGTTTTCTGGGATACGTATGTGTTACAATCCTTCGGATCATTGCAGAGTCCATAATCAGCCCTGATGTAGCCGTAAAAATTTAACCAGTCTTAGGGCCGGTTGTTTAATCAGTAGTAAAAGTAAAAATTAAGAAAAAAGCATAGATTTTTGTGCATTGGCTGTTTGATTGGTGGTTGGCTGTATATTAGCGGAGGGAAAAACTACATTTCAAAATGAAGACTACAACATGCACACATGCACCACTTTGAAGACTACAAGGTGTACGCTACATTTGTAGTAGGTACCGAAGCATGAAACAGTTCAATAAACTACATGAAGTGAACTACATGATTGTAGTACTACAAAATTTGAAAGAGTTTGTTGTTTTATCTACTTCCCAACTTCCCAAAAAATAAAGTCTGACGGGGGGGTGGGATTCCAAAACATGTTTTAGCTACATCAACTTACATGAAAATCGGCCAAAATTTTCCCAGGATTGAATTGCGTAGTTTGAAGTATGAAATTTGAAGCGTGCAGTTTGAAGTGTGTACTTTGAAGTATAAAATTTGTGGTGTGAAATTTGAAGTGTGTAGTACTATTTGACATACGTGTCATATTACTGCGGTGGAAAACTTTAAATGCGAAAAATCTATTAACATGAAAATATTCCAATTCTGCCAAAATGCCGTGCAATTTATCACATCTATTTTCTTTTAACATGAAACAAAAAACATGAAATGATTTTCCATCTCAAGAAAAACCTGAAATAATCCAGCTTCTGCGACATCACCAAATTGTTTACTGTCCATGACTGAACCACATCTGATAATAAACAATGTATACAAAGTTTCACTTGACAAATTACCTCCCTTACTGACATAAGCAAGTGGTACAACCCCTCTGTTTTCTGCTTATAACTTTACAACAACTTCCTTTTGAATAGGACCGCATTGTCAATAAACATTAAGAAGCAAATATAAAGGGTGTCTTCTAGCGAGTAGCAAAAAATTCAGGGGAGTGTTCCTGATTAAATTTTGAATAGGAAATATTCTTTACACTTTAGGCGAAATTTCGACAGTCACGGATATAAGCGACATCATGTTTGTATTTTTTTTCATTATCTGACTTATTTTCTGTAAAATATTATCACTACAATAGCTTGTATGGAATATTAAAATTTATTCGCTTTGATATAAGTCAAATAAAAAACCTTGCAGAGATTTTAAAAATATTATTCTCGCAAGGTTTTTATCATTTTATTTGACTCGTATTGAAGCGAATGAATTTTTAATATTCCATAAAAGTTTTTGTAGTAATAGTTCAACTTTTTATAGAAAATAAGTAAAAAATATTGAAAAAGAAATGCAAACTTTAATGTTGCTTATCTCCGTAACTGTCGACAATTCACCCAAAGTGTAAAAAATATTTTCTGTTCAAAATTTAATTAGGAATATTCCCCTGAAATTTTTGCTACTAGCTACGAGACACCCTGTATGTCACAAATAATTTACAGTCAATTTTAATTTAATTTGGAAATTTTCCTTATCGCATGTATTTGTGCGTTGTAATAAAATTTACATTTTATGGATAAATATATAAGGATTTATAGCTGTACTTTTATTAATTATGATATATTTTTGTTTAATCAATAATGAATAAACTTCCATACTGACTAATTTCGCGAGCAATAAAACTCAACGATAGAAATGTTAATAATAATTATAAATATAATAATAATAAAAATTATCTGCCCCTTCATCATAACACACTTTCAAGGTGGCCGTACTGCCTTCTGCGCATGAGTGCATACAGATATGTCCACTCGGCCAGTGGTTTGCACCAAGGAGGAATATAAGCAGTGATCTAATTTCTCCACAGTGTTTTATCATCTTATTTAACATCTGATATTGCAGATCAATATTGTTTTTTATACCAAGAGTTGAGATTATTATCACAAATTAGTTCTGTAATTTAATAATGGTCTTTACTATTTAAATTGATTTAACCCAATTGGTGTGCTGCTTTTAATTCTTTATAAACTGCTTGTATAAGAAATATTTACTGCGCTGAGATTTCCACAAAACTATGTTATAAAAATCCTCATGTTCACCAATAGTTTGTTGACACATAAAATCTTAGCATGCACCCTCCCTGCCCCAAAAATGTTAGTACTAGAGTAATCATAGAAAATCTGACAAAAATAAATTTTCATACTCATTACCATGGTGACTACACATTTTAAATAATTGAATGTGGCGACATTTAAAAAATCTAAAATTTAAATCCATTTTAACAATTATGAATAAAACACTACCGTGTTTGGGAACTTCCGTTTCTCCATCCAATCCACTCCACTCCCGCACACCTCAGTCTCAACTCACCTCAAGAAGGAAACGGATGTTTCCGAAACATGTCGTGAGATACTTAAAAATAAAATAGTGGAAAAAAACAAAGATAATGTTTTTATTCTATTATTTTATTATATTACTACACATTTTATTCAGTACACATAATGTACAAAATACACAAAAATTGAAAAACTCGCATATTCGAACATTAAAACTTGTCCTTTCACATCCCTGCAGATAGGTAAAGAACCTCTTTGCGAATTTGGTACCTACACAAAATACAATGCTGAGAAACAGTTTTACAACAAACTAATTTTTAATATGTCATAAATTAATGTAAAATTCAATTTTTTTTCTTCCTTTCCGGTGAACCGTTGAAAGTAATTGTATCACTTTGTGTGGTTTGCATTTGTTTGCTACACGTGTTATATCTAAATTGTTATCACTAAAAATTTTCACACTAATTGATATGTAATGATAGACATTCGTAGATATATAGTTTGTTTAAGCAGTTTTAATTGGAGACCAAATTGCAAAATTCTCTTTTTTAACCATTTATTGCTGTACTTCTGCAGCTCCCCGGGCTGAGGAAAGTCCACACGAGAACCAACTCCCTTCTGGACAGCGTACACGGATGCTTCGATCGTATCTTGAATGAGATCAGGGTGGACACTCGCGTGTTTCCGGAGAAGAGTCACCGCTTTACGGCAATCTATTCCAGGGACAAGGAATATCTGTAAGTTTAGTTGTTTGATTTGTTTTTGTGAATACAGAAAAATTTTACTATATTGGGTTAAACTGGTAGAATATTTCACTGACTCTAGCAAACTGCCAAACAACTATTTGTTGGATAAATTTATCCAATTAATTATGTTTCCATGCTTGGCTTATGTTTCCATGCTTGGCTTTTGAACTTCGAGCAGAAATTTTTAAGTATTTTGTTGTTGGTTCTTTATAAATAATCCATGGGATGGTGGTAACCTACGAAAAACACAATTTTTTTTGTTATCTTTTGAGTAATTTTAATCAGAACTTAACCAGAGTTAGTAAAAGCTCCGTATATCACTTATCTTGTAAGATCAGATTAAGAAAGTTAATCCTAGTGTTAAATGTGATTTCCAAAATCGAAAAATTCTATTTTCAATCTTTGCAAGGACTTTATCATTTTATTCGACTTGTATTAAAGCAAATTAATTTTTCATAATCGATATAAGTTACTGTAATGATAGTTCAACTTTTCTCAAAAAATAAGTCAGAAATATTGAAAAAAATGCAAACTTTGATATTGCATATCTCCATAACTACTGATATTAGGTCATGTTTGTTTGAAGATTTTCGGCTCGTTATCAAGGCAGAAATTCACCTATAAAGTTTTTGCTAGTAGCTATGAGACACTCTCTATATATTACTTTTGCTGTAAGAATTGATGGATGTTGTAGTCATAATAGGATAATTCCGCATTTTTTTTTGGTAGAAAAATCTTAACTTAGGTTTAACTTTAGTGTATTATTAACATTAAAAACGATTTAAAAAATCACGATTTTAAACTCCCTCCAAAACGCTCATTTTCATAATTGAAGTTAAGGAACAATTTTTATGTCAACCTGACGTTTAACACATAACAGCACATTTGCGTATTTAAACGTTCATTAGTTTTTTTACAAAACAGGCCGGCTTTTTTGTATAGTGCGTCCATAATGTCAGGGAAAAATTTTTGTAGATATTGTATGGTACCCAAATGTAGAAATTCTTTCCTGAAAACTAAAAAAATGAATCCAACATTAAGGCATCAATTTGCAGTAAGTTATCAGATTTTTCTTTTGAAAATCTGTCATTCATTATTTTAAATGTGTTCTTAGATAGTTATTTTATTAAAATAGGCAAAATCTATATAAATACCATGCAAACACGAGAAAAACAAAGAAGACGAACAGTGACCATAAAAAATAAACAAATTACTGTGAAAAAACACCATAGATCACATATGGTTTATCTATAATTCTTGCTAAACAACATCATGACCAATCATATCTCATTTTAATGAAATCGTATTTTTTAAGATTTTTATTATAAAAATTATGAATGAAAACATTATCCCACGCCATCCATACTATGTTACAAAATATAATAAATTTTTTTGAATCTATTTAATATATTTTCATAGATATCTATAAAATGTGAAATTACCCTATTATAGAGTTCAGAAAATGGCAGAAAGAGCAATCTATAAGCGTATATTAATACTTACAATGTTAATATGTCATTTCCCTCATTTCAGGTTCGACCTCCAAGCCCCCAGGTTCTGGTCCGGTGCGATATGCTCCAGGATTGTGCAGTTTGTGCTGGACCGGCAAAGATTTTCTGTGGACCGATCCGATGACTTTGCTTTTGGAGTGGATAGGTTGATAGCCGATGAAGTCTACACAGATGCGTATCCTTTGCATGATGTGAGTTTATTCAGTATTATGAATATTTAAAGAATGTAATTCGGGAGAGATTTTGGTTTACTATGCTAAAATTAATCTATATGTGTCTCATGAACCACTTTTAATTTAAAAATAAGTGACCTAGAACTTGTAATGCATACACGTACAATCTATTGCCACTTTTAACATGAAAATATAGATGTGAATCAATAGATTTTTTCATTTAATGATATAATATAGTATTGCAATCGTAGACCTCGCCGAACATTTAAAATACATATAATAAAAAGTGAATTTATTATGTTTTTATTCATATGGTTGTTAATATTAAATTATTTGTATCGATACAAAAATCCCAATTATAATAATTTCATTGTCTGTCCGTCTGTCTGTCCCCGTAACTTCGTGCAACATCCGAAATTTCATTCGAATTCACAATTAAAAAAACGAAATTAAACGGCCGGAGGTGGACCTTGAACCCCGGGCGAGCAAACTTGAACGCGGAGACCTACGGAAGTCGCTATCACCGTATGTGCGGGACCCTTCAAAAATATACTACATCTATAGATCTTAGCAAAGATGCAAACCATTTGTACCCAAAAAAATATATATTATGGAGTGCACAATATATTTTCTTACACTAAGTGCTTTAGAAACAATTTTTCTCGATGGCATCTCCTTGGTGGTGTAGTGGCTAAGATATCTGGCTCTCATCCAGGGGGCTCGGGATTGATTCCCGATGCCGGAATTTTTTTCTCATTTTATTTTGATGTCTATTTTATTTATAATATTATTTATTTAATTATGTTGTCGTGTTAGTTTTACGCACGCACAATCGGCAGGGTTTAAAATAGTAGGTGCCATTGCCAGCAGGGGAAATATAATAAAAGTGTTCAAATATTTTGATACAAGTGGTTATTACTATTTCATGGGTGTCGGATATAAATAAGTAAATACGGGTTACAGCTAGTAATATAATAAAAGTTATGAAGAGTTTAATTAATACTCATTTCACGTAATCATGGCATATCACACACCCTTTGTGAAACTGCTATGATGAGTACTTAGGCCATAATGGGAGAACATGATGGAAAAACTATGGCGAGTCATCATTATTTGAGGTTTAGTATGCTCTATGGGTAATAACATTATGTATCATGGTATGTCATAATGTGCATTATTTCATAAAGTGGCCTGCTCATGAGAATGTCAGAAGTTACCCAGTAATTTTGCTGTTTCCAGGGTGACCTTCGAACTCCCGGCTCGATGAGGAACCTGCTCTACACCGAGTGGGCGTCTGTTACTAAATGCTTCCGTTACCAGCCGCTGGACTATGTCAAGGATTACTTTGGTGTCAAAATTGGTAAGGTGACTCTTTTATTATTCTGTCAATGTCAATGATTTCAAGTTTTCAGTATCTCTACATTCCTATGTAATGTTTCTTGGCATTTTTGATTGATCATCTGCATTGTCTGTTTTTCAGCTTTGTACTTCGCCTGGTTGGGTTTCTACACCCACATGCTTCTACCAGCCGCCGTGGTGGGACTGGCTTGCTTCATCTACTCCGTAGCAACACTCTATGACAACCAGCCCAGGTGAATTCAACATTGTATCGATTAAATCGTACCAGGAAAAATATAAACATAAAAATTTTGATTTATTAATTGATAAAACCTACTTCATGAAAGATTTAGTTACGTTTCGATGTGTCGCCAATGAGTATGGATGGAAAACTATAATATTTTCATAGTGGAAGGCAAATGAAATAATGGAAATAATTTAATTAAATCACTGAACACGGATTTCATCAAACACCATTCTTTAATTCACACTAATCGTTACTAGAATATTCCACTCAGGTACTTCTTTAATACTTTTTTCTATTCTGCTCTGGTCTTGTCTCTGGTAAAACGCACAAGGGTTCACAATCTGCTAACTTCTATGGTCGCTTGTCAAATAATGAGGTGCAACGCGGTGCCCCCGTATTTATAGAGACCTGTGTTCATGTCACTCGGCAACGCTTTCAGAATCTAGTGGACCATCCCAGACCCTTCTAGCAATTTCCAATTTAGTGTAAAACATATAGATTGCTGTGAAAACCTCGATTATGTGCAATTCTTTCTGATTCTACTATCTCTTGCCAATATTTTGATTTCACTTAGTTTTATGTGGTATATAAAGTATAACTAGATGAAAGTCCATCAAAAAATACATTGAAAAAATGTATTTTTAAATTCATACTGTTTAATGAGGCAGTAAAGGCAACAAACAGTTTTGGATGGATGTTTTGAGTTGATACTCATTATTTTAAATACAAAACTTTGATACTTTGTCAATAAAATAAATGCAAAAGCTGTATACTATACTGACATCTAATGTCCATTTTTAAAATCAGGGTTGGTCCACTATTGCAATTAAAATAGATTTTCTCTAGAGCAGGGTTGAGATGATTTAAATCAGTGATTTAAATTGCGATTAAAATCAAGTATTTAGGCACCGAGAAGGCGGCCGAATTAGTTTTCCTTTTGAAAAAACTAAATTCAAACAAATTACAAAACCAATAAAAACACAACATCTAAGTTATATGTAAGTAAATATAAGTGACCGCGACTGCGGTAAAACCTAAAAAGTTTTATGTTTATTTGTTCATTTTGAGTCTTTTTATTTTCCTTGTTAATTTTGTTGTTAAATATGGCAAAATGCTACTGTGTTTTACAAAAAAAATTATCGACTTTTAGAATAACTTGATGATTTTCGTTAATTTTATAATATTTTTTATTAAATATGGCAAGTAAATATGCTACTGTGTTTTTTAAAAAATTTCAGACTTTTTAGAACTAATATGTTGATATTTGTTCATTTTACTAACAGTTAAATTAAGCAAAAATTATATTGTGTTTTTTGTCAACAATAACTGATTTCCAAATTAAAAAGACTGGAATACCAAAAAAATCTGATTTAAATCAAATAAATCTGATTTTTTTTTTACTCCCTTTATATTAACTCGTGGCGTCTGCTTGCTTGCTTGCCGTCAACAAAAACTTTGGATCGATTTTTGACCCTTTTCCCGTGATCTAATCGAGCTGAAGCTTGGCAAGTAGACTCGTGGCGACGATCAAGAAGATCTATCAAATTTTCGTTAAAAAAAATAATAATTATAGTATAATTTCGGATTTTTAGAAATTTTATTGGTTTTTTCAAATTTGAATCATTAGAAAAGTTTGATTACGGCGGCCCGATAACGTCGCGGAATATTTTCTAAATTTGAATTACTCCGTCGGTATGCGTAATAGGTACTTCACTACGAATGTCGAAAATCTAAATTGACTGACAAACGTTTTTAGAATTTAATCTTCAAAGCATGAAGTGTCTTATCAAAGCTCAAAACATCTGACATTTTAGAAATACATTAAATTACTGTAAGTTTAGTATTATGTTATATGTTTTAATTCGTCTTTAATTGTTGTTATATTTTACAAAGAAAGGGAGTATAATAAAAACTTGGTTTTTATGGGTTACTTTTTTAAATCATGATTTTTATCAACTCTGCTCTAGTCTTGTTTTAGACCTATACCGTTACCTCGCAATGTTAACTTGTAACGATCGTTGCTCTTTCACGTGCCATGTTATCTTACGCAAAATTTCAGCGAGGATGTGTGCAACGACAACTCGGAGGTGATGATGTGCCCGCTGTGCGACTACTGGTGCGACTATTGGCATCTGAATGAGACCTGCTTGCACTCGCGGGTCACGTATCTTTTTGATAATCCAACTACGGTGTTCTTTGCCATCTTCATGAGCTTTTGGGGTGAGGAGATTCAATTTTTTTGTTTGTATTGTGAAAATTATTTGAATAATTAATTGTCAACGCCACTGGTGTGAATGTATCACATTGTATGCGGAAAGGTTCAGAAAGATGTTGAAAGAGGAGAACTGCGGGAAATTAACTGAATGGTGTTTTGAATCTGGTATTTTTTTATGAAAACTGTCAGTCGAGGTGTGGAGTCCTGGTACCAACGCTGATGTAAGGAAGTAAAGCTAAGAGCTGGCAAAGAGGATAAAACTAGACTATATTTTAAAAAAAATTGCACCATAATATATAAACAATTGCGCTAATGCATCGAGTGATGCCTCTTTTAAATTAATAAAATCATATGTTTTTTTAATGAAATGTACTGATTATTTTAAAATACATTAGGTATTTTTATTATGTTGAAACATTATATATAGGTACATTATTTAACGTTCGAGTCACTTTAAGGCGAAGTGATTTTTTTTTTAAAATCAATACTTTTTTACTGCAATCAAAGGCCGAGAAAGCGGCCAAATTAGTCTTCCTTTTGAAGAAACTAAATTTGAACAAATTAACATAACATATAAGTTATATGTAAGTAAGTAACTTGTTGGTCTTGTGGTTAGGACTCTCGCCTTGTGATCCAAAGGTCGCAGGTTCGAATCTCACTTCAGACCAGCAAGTTAGTCCTGTTTTCATAGCACAAGCGTTCAGCTTAGTTTGAAAATAGTAAGATTATTGATGTGACATGTATTCCGTGTTCACATCTCTATTTTTAAAAATAAAATTATAAAAAGTAAATATAATTAAAAGAAATTTGAACTCGGGTATTATGTAATTTTATTAACAATATTACATTCTCCTCTTTTCTCAATTTTCCTGTTACAAACACCTTTACGCCAGTAACTCCGGCTCATTTTGTCAGTATCTAATTAATTAATTATATAATAATATTATGTGTATTTCCACCTAATCCATGGAAAGAAAAATATATTTGAATGTGGTCAGTTCAATTACATAACTTGTAGATGAGAGATTCTGTTACTCTCGAAACTAGAGTATTAAAAAATAAAATTACAATTCAACTCGGGTAGAAATAACTAGTTAATGTTTTTCACCTAATTTAGTGATCATCAGAAATTCACATTTGGAATTTCTACAACCTACTGTATACAGAGTCTTTTTTTGTATTATGTATTTTAATTTCTCTACAGCCGCACTGTTCTTGGAGTTGTGGAAGCGGTATTCAGCGGAGATCACCCACCGCTGGGATCTGACGGGGTTTGATGTACACGAAGAACATCCGAGACCGCAGTACCTCGCCAGACTCTCCCACGTTAAAAAGAAACAAGTAAATAGTTTATAATGCATTTATTGACGGCATGTTGACAACTCAACTCCCTGCCTCACCCTCCTTGCACCCCTGGGTTATCAGACGTGAAAAAATACCCTGGGTAAGCTCTCTACTGTGGTCTGGAAACTTTTCATCTTTGCAGGCAATGCATGCATGTATACAGCCGACAGACGTCTTAGAATACACGCTCGTGTATACCTGTTCAATCGTAATTTGTTGTTTTCTTTCTAAAATTACTATGGAAGTAATCATTTATTTCAAAACTATATGACAGTAGCGAACTATAAAAAAATAAAATTTGGCAATAATGCGTAAATAAATGTCATTGGTTCATCATCGTAATACGGATTTGAAGAAAGGCTATTTAGATACGATGTTTTTATCGTTTTTTATTTTAAATAATAAAATATTTTGACTTGTTTTTTATTATTATGTATATTTTGACTACACTATAACGTCAGATAATCATCCGTATTCTGAACTAAGCAATATTGCTATTTCTGTATCTTGACAGTTATTGTATGAAATTGTGATGCCGTTTTTTTAACGTCGCAGGCTTGAAATCAATGAATTAGAAAGCTCATTATTCGTAATTGTGAATAACTTAACGTTTGTTTACGTTTTAGAACTTTCTGATTGATTGGATTCATTAATTTCAGACATGTCAAACTTAAAACATCAAATATTTTTCAATGACCGTGTGCTAGGTTATATTTTATTGTCCTGTACACTTATTGTATAACGGGCGTCTGACCCCTTTATTTTCTAATTTTATATATATTTTTATATTATTTTTTTCCAATATTTTTCTTCGCTCAGTATGTCATAATAAATAACAATAAAAAAAATATTTCATGTCTAGTTTTCTTTTGGGTGTTAATAGCAGTGGCGTGCAGCGCATACAAGCAACAAAGCTGTGCATCAGTAAAAATTCTGGGAAACAAATATTAATTAAATAATCCTTATCTTAAGAAGAAGTCGATTAAAAATTCTAGCCATAATTCGTCCTACAGCTGGATGTTTTATTTCCGACGTTTCTGTATCTAACTGAATGTCAATTCATAATTTATCTCACTTGTTTGCGCCCAACAAATTAGTTTCTTATATCTAGTCAAGTCGAGAAAAAACTCATCCTGAACTGTGTATTTTCCTAATAAAACCATATACATATATTACATTGACCCATCTTTATGTCTGCGAGTTCTTTGTAATAGACAAGTAAATTTTTCATAAAATAGTGTGATTCTTCGAAAAGTCCAATGTGGTGAGAACTGTGCGCACGTCAATTGCAGAAATGACTTTTTTACAAATTTCAGTTGCTTGCACACACAAATTTTAGTGAGAATTCTATTTCTCTTTTCTATGGTGGATTCCGTCTGTCAAATGTCAAATGTATAGTCGGTCACAGCATAACCAAAGTTTATACCCACTGCACGCCACTGGTTAATAGGTTAAAGTGGAAGGTTTTCTCTGTCACTCTGAAATAAGATTTCAATGGTTTGATAATGATTATATTTTCTGACAAGATTTAAATATTCTGATTTTCTATGCATATTCCTTATCAGTTCTATTTGTGTAATATTTGTCTAATTTGTACACTGCAACAGAATATTCTTCACAAAATGTGCGTAATATGAATACATTTCAGGTGAACGTTGTGACCAACACGTTGGAACCCCACGTTCCTTTCTGGCGCATGAGGCTCCCGGCCACCATTCTGAGCTTCTCCATCGTTCTCTTATTAGTGAGTGCCGTCTTATGATTAATCTCTTACGTTACACCATTAATTATCTGTTGGAAATTAAATATATATAAGCTAATACATAATGCTCTCTGTGTGTGGGAAGCATCATCCCTCGTTTCACAAGAAATGAGTAAATAAATAATCAACAAAAGAAATAACCTAACCGAGAGAATAGAGAATGTCAACAAATTGACGAGAAGAATTAAAAGATGTATATATATATATATATATATATATTCATAAGACTACGAAACATTTTAAGCATACACAATTTAAAAAAGGTACTATGCAACAGTTCACTCGCTACTCCAATATGGAATAATAGGGTGGGGCGGAACTTATAATAATATAATAAATCTAATTAAAGTAATTCAGAGAACAATTATTAAAGTCGTACTTTAAAAAAATCAACATTCTCCACACAAACACTATTCAAAAATTTTCCAGTCCCAAAGGTAGAAACTATGTACAAAAAAATATAAATTATCCAACTCATCAAAGAAAACGAACTCATAAAATTCGAAAAAAACACATCACCAAGATTACAAGCCAACTTTAAAATCCCAAAATACAATATAAAAAAATGTCAACAAAATTTTATATAGGTACTTAGGTATAAAAAAATTGAACAATCTTCCAATCGAAATAAAAAATATACAAAATACAAAACAATTGAAATACAAATTAAATGAACATCTCAATAGTCACCATTACCCCCCAAATCAAAAACATTTCACTCATATTTCATATTTCACAGACAAATAATTATATGTAAACAAAGTACCTCGTCCGAGCACTAGAGCAATGCTTTTAAATGGAGAGGTACTATATATAACACAATTATGTAATAAATGTTGTTGTAATAATAATAATAAAATAATAGTAATAATAATAATAAAATAATAGTAATAATAATAATAAAATAATAGTAATAATAATAAAATAATAGTAATAATAATAATAAAATAAAACTTAGAATTTTAGAAACAGAATTATCAGAAGAAGATGAGGGCAGAGTGTAAATGATGCAGCTAGCATATAACAAGCACAAAGCTCTCTTACACAAGCTGATAGGATAAAGATAGAGGAAGACCGAGGCGTAGATGCAAGAAGAAGGCGAGCGTGAGCGGACTGGATCACAACAGCGATGTCAAGCGACGGATGGCGCTCTGCAGCGACTCGTAACTTCATGAGATCGCTAAAAAAGTAAGGTATCGCATCGGTCATTTATTTTCTTGTCATATGTTCCAGGTCAGTCTGGCTCTAGCAGCCGTTTTGGCCGTGGTTCTGTACAGGATGTCGCTGCTGGCTGCGCTCTCCGTCCAGGGGGATTCTGTGATAACGAGTTACGCCATACTTTTTACAACCGCCACGGCTGCCTCCATCAATCTGTGTCTCATCTGCGTCTTCAATTGGGTGTGTATTTTATAGTCTTGTGTTGCAATCTAGTCGGGTCTGATTTTGTCGCATCCTTTAATAAGTAAAGCGAATTCCTCAGTTTCGTAGACTTTCCATGTGTTGCTTTCAGATTTGTTGAACTTGAGGTAGTTAAAATAAAAGGTCAGTAAAACTTGAGAAACGACTACATTGTTTTTTTATATTTACAAAGTATGTGTCATATCAAAGTTATTTTATCAACTTGGTTTATAGTAATAGCAGAGTTCTAGTTTAAACCATCACTTAAAATACTATTGATGGTAATGTTCTTAGGTTTTCACGGCCACTCAGAATCTTCAAGTTTGTGTTTACTGGGGTATTATGCCGTGTTGTTACGACCTTTCGGGCCGACGTTTCGGATCCCATTGCAGGGTCCATCATCAGCCCTGATGATGGACCCTGCAATGGGATCCGAAACGTCGGCCCGAAAGGTCGTAACAACACGGCATAATACCCCAGTAAACACAAACTTGAAGACTATTGATGATGATTTTCTTCAAATTATGTAAACATCTTACTAGTAACATTAACTATTATGTTGCATACATTTTTTTTTCATAGAATGCCGAATTTGCTTATTATGATTTTTTGAGGAAAATTTTTTAATTATTTTCAAACTAATCTTATTTGCACAAAAATAAACAAATTTTTTCGATACGTCAGAGCATCATTACATTACATCATTTTATAATAAAATTATTTATTTCACTTAAACTCTAGCGACAAGATTATCTCCACCAGAAGAAGAAGAGAAGGACCTTTGCAGAACAACTCATAATTCTGCTATTTTGAAATTTTCAAAATAATTTGTTAAATATTAGGTCCTTACATATGAAATTGGCGTTTTGCCATACTGGCAAATTTGATCTCAAATATCTTCTCTTTGGTTAGGAATTCCAAATCCAAATTTATACAGCTATTTACTCATGTATTTGTGTTTTGAAAATTATAATTCATTTGTTTTTCCTCAATTGTTTTTTTCTTTGCGTCACTCAGTTTACAAAATGAAAAACTTGAAATATCGCGTTATTTACGAGTACGAGTTCCACCGTGGCACCAGTGCTGCAGAAACGGCTCGAAGGATTAATGATGTGTATGGCGACGGTGCCGCAAAAGAAAACACAGTGCGTTTTTGGTTCCAACGTTTTCGTTCTGGAAATTTCGACTTGCAGAACAAGCCCCGTGGACGGCCGGAGACCAAAGTTGATAATGAAGAATTGAAGGCTATTGTGGAAGCGAATCCATCGCAAACCACATCCGAGTTAGCTGCAGGCTGCGGTGTTAGTGATAAAACTGTTTTAATCCACTTGAAGCAAATTGGTAAGGTGAAAAAGCTTGAAAGGTGGGTACCTCACGAATTGAGTGAAGCAAATCAACAAACGCACGTTGACTGCTGCGTTGCATTACTCAACCGGCACAATAATGAAGGGATTTTAAATCGAATCATTACTTGTGATGAAAAGTGGATTCTGTACGATAATCGGAAGCGCTCATCGCAATGGCTGAACCCTGCCGAACCAGCCAAACCATGCCCAAGCGAAAATTGACTCCAAAAAAGTTACTTGTGAGCGTTTGGTGGACTAGTGCTGGTGTCGTTCACTACAGCTTTCTTAAATCTGGCCAGACGATTACGGCAGATGTCTATTGTCAGCAACTGCAAACCATGATGGAGAAGCTAGCTGCTAAACAACCGAGGCTGGTTAATCGCTCTAGGCCACTGCTGCTTCATGATAACGCTAGACCACACACTGCACAACAGACGGCTACCAAATTAGAGGAGCTTCAATTGGAATGTCTAAGACATCCACCGTACTCTCCGGACCTTGCCCCAACAGATTACCATTTTTTTTCGAAATTTGGATAACTTCTTGCAAAGAAAAAAATTCAACTCCGATGGGGCAGTCCAAACCGCCTTCAAAGATTTTATTGATTCCCGTCCGAATGGTTTTATTAGTAAAGGGATCGATGAACTACCTATGAGATGGCAAAAGTGCATATATAGCAATGGTACATACTTTGATTAAATAAATATATTATAATAAAAAAAAATCGGCTTTATGTTCCTCCCATACTAAACGCCAATTTCATATGTAAGGACCTAATATATGCCGTCAATAAAGAATAAACAACCTTTTTAATTGAATGTATTTTTGTTGCCTTAAGACGGCGTAAGCCCTTAATTAAACTATTAATTGATATCCAAATGATCGCCTAATTCATCATTTCAAAATTTCCATGAATCCAACCTTTGGAAGTTTTATTATTTACAAACTTATTTATCTTTCCAGATGTACACTTGGCTGGCTGAGAAGTTGACAGAGCAGGAACTACTGCGGACGCAGACGGAGTTTGATGACTCACTGACGCTGAAGATATATCTCCTGCAGTTTGTTAATTACTACGCTTCAATCTTCTACATCGCCTTCTTCAAGGGCAAGTTTGTGGGTCACCCGGGAGGCTACACCAGATTCTTTGGATACAGACAAGAAGAGGTACACCAAGAATCACCCGCGTTGGAATATTTAAAAACTCTCCCGTCATTATCTTAATGTCTTTCATTCTATTCAAATTTCAGTGCGGTCCCGGTGGGTGCCTTATGGAACTCTGCATCCAGCTAAGCATCATCATGATAGGCAAGCAGGCCGTCAACACCGTCCTGGAGATAGCCTTGCCTGCCATGTACAGGTGGTACAATTCCGCCAAGACGTGGAAACATACGAAGCAGACCAGGTCTGTTCACAAATATTATAGTTAAGGAACGCGTAAGTAGCAATATTATTCCGATCTTTCAAGTCTTCTTTTGGTTATGGATCATTCTTTTGATATTATTAAGGGTTTACAAATTTAACATACAAATTATATTGAATTACAGTTTGATAAATTAGAAATTTTGGAAATAAGAAAAAGTGTTAATAGTAAATTGACTATTATAAATAACCAAGTCTTTTTTAGCTGTCTTTTAAATTTGTTTTCATGTTAGTACTCAATTATTTACTAATTTTCCATGTATTATTTCTTTTTATATTGCATACATATATATTTTTATTAATTATACAAATATTTAACACTGTTTATATATAATGAGAAAAATATCCCTCCAATTGATGACCAATTATTTAACTTCAACTAGAAGTATCTCACAGTTTTTTTATACCTTTGGGTTTTGTGTTTGGGCGTAATTTTTAAAAACAGCTTCCTATCATATTTTTCCTAAATAAGCAAATGTGAATATGTAATTTTTTATCTCCAATTTCAGTGTCAAGAGTACGCTCCAATGGGTAAAGGACTTCAAACTGGTGGAGTGGGGCTCACGGGGTCTCTTCGGGGAATATTTGGAGATGGGTAATTATTTTATATATTTTAAAAATTTATTTAGAGGCTCTAACACTACTTTCTTAACTTTTTTCTAATAAATTAACTGTAGCATGAATTTGTAAAAAGTAAATTTGATAGGAGAGTGAAAACATAGATGAACAATTTTTAATGGTTTTTTTTATTGATAAACAATGAATGTGTCATTATAAATGAAATCGACACATGTGTTAATACATAGGAATCACATTCTACTATTTACTTGTGGAAATTAGAATCTAGTGGCTTATTACACTTATCTATAGAGTAGCCCTCGTAGCCCAGTGAGCTTCTAACACCGAGTGTTCTGGGTTCCATTCCCGGCGAGGTCACAATTAATCTATGTGATTTACTCAGTCCTGGGTGTTTTCTGATGTGTTTCGCTTCTGTAATTGGGCTTCTTGACTTGTTGAAGTGTACAATTTAAAAAAAAATGCAGTATGGAGCTCATAGTGCATTGAATAATCTTTTTTAAAATAGAGATGCAAGTACTTAATACATGTGACATCGATATTCTTACTATTTTCAAACATTTGGATGGCCATTATCGAAAATGTTAAGTTTTATGGAAGGTTTTTTCAATCTTCACTTGATTCTGCTTTTTCCGGCCCAGACCATCACCGCACAGTTATTAGAAATACAATTGTCCACACAATTGTATACACGTTATACAATTGTTAAATTTAACCGTTATTTTCACAATGTGCCTACGGCACCATCTACTGAAGGCAATGCGATAAAAAAATTCAACATTTTTCGTGGTCCTAGTAAGAAAATTTGCTTGATGTCTTTCTCACATACTTGAAGATTTTGACAAAACGCGATTAAATTTAACCGTTATTTTCACAGTGTGCATACGCCATGATCTACTGAAGGCAATGCGATAAACAAATTCAACATTTTTTGCGGTCCTACTGAGAAAATTTGCGTTATGGGTTTCTCACATACTTGAAGATTTTGACCAAACGCAAAGAAATTTAACGGTTATGTTCACTGTGTGCTTACGGCACGGTGCACTGCTGGCAATTCGACAAAAAAATTCAACATTTTTCGCGGTCCTAGTGAGAAATTTTGCGTTATATGTTTTTCACACACTTGAAGATTTTGAACAAACGCGATTAAATTTAACCGTTTTTATCACAGTGTGCCTACGGTACAATCTACTGAAGGCAATGCGATAAAAAAATTCAACATTTTTCGTGGTCCTAGTAAGAAAATTTGCGTTATGTGTTTCTCACTTACTTGAAGATTTTGACAAAACGCGATTAAATTTAACCTTTATTTTCACAGTGTGCCTACGGCACGATCTACTGAAGGCAATGCGTTAAAAAAATTCAACCTTTTTCGTGGTCCTAGTAAGAAAATTCGCGTTATGTGTTTCTCACATACTTGAAGATTTTGACAAAACGCGTCCAACAATTGTATACACGTGAAATGATAAAATAATTCAGTAATAACTTCTCACAAAGAATGTTTTAACAACACAAACGCAGTTATTAGAAAAAATACTAGAAATAAAGAAAAAATTTAAGAAGTGAAAAACTATTTTAACGTTCAACTACGAGGAATTAGTGCAAACTAAAACTTTCCACGCATAAGCATCCCTACATAATATTTATAGATAAAGTGGATTCCACAAGATACCATGAAATACAATAAAGAACCCCCACATAGATACTCGTGATTAAAGAACTTCGATTTTTTTTTATACAAATTTAGAGCTGTGTGACTTAAAATGATGCATGGCGCAATGGTCTAAAAATTATTACAAAATACTGGGTTTTTTTCGGGGTTAATCAACTATGAAATTAACATTTTGGGACTTGTGTGTTTTAAAAATGTTGCGGTTTTACTGTAATAACACTATCTCATAAAATGTTGCATTGCAGTGTTACAGTATGGTTTCGTCACTATCTTTGTGGCTGCCTTCCCACTGGCGCCACTGTTTGCTCTGCTCAATAATATCCTGGAGATGCGACTGGATGCCATGAAGCTTCTCCGCCTGCATCGCAGGCCGGTGCCTCTGCGTGTTCGAGACATCGGGGTCTGGTACCGCATTCTGGACTCTATCGGGAAGCTCAGCGTTATTACCAACGTGAGTAGCTGCCAAAGTCAAACTTTCTTCTGTCCCTCGCATTCCAATTGATCTTAATGAATCACAATAGTCTTAATTCTCTAACGTCGCTTGGATGTACAATTTCTGTATCTAATTTTTTTCCCAATGCTCTCCTCCAGGGTTTCATCATTGCTTTTACGTCAGAATTCATCCC